>CM062819.1:1300183340-1300355840 GCA_031772625.1 Pinus tabuliformis
AGAAAATCCATGAACACAGTCAAAACATAGAAAAATAGCCATCCTGTGCAAAATTTGCCCTACGCGCAGCACCAATTTTAGGTCCCTTTTGGAGGCCTTCCCGGCATCCAAATTGATCTCATGATAGCTAATTGGAAAGGTATTCAAGTCTACTTTCCAAAACACCTAGAATTTCTTCATTTGAAGCTCATTTGACCCCTCAAAAGTGGATTCTCCCAAGATTTCTTCTGTGTGTCCAAAAAGTGGTAGAAAGGTCATTTTTAGGGTGCTTTTTTACCTTTTGGTGGACTAGTTCTGCCCCAAAAACTTAGAAAATACATAGGGTGCATGTACTCATCACTTCGAATCCAAAAATTCAATCCATTTGTGCATTGGGTGCCCCTAGGAAAAGCGCAGCGCCAGTAGCTCTGCACATTGAGCCAGACTTTCTGTGTGTGCAATTCCAGAAATTTGCAAAAAGCAAAATCTCCTCCAAACCTAACCAAAATTGGTGAGTTGCACCACCATCAAGCATCTTGATGAGCCAAGGAAGCTTTAGCAAACAACCTAAGCCTATCCTCCTCTTTTTTTCCCTTTTGAGCCTGCCTTAGCCTAGCTTTCATCTTTTTGATCCTCATGTTGCAAATTTTGTTTTGGGTCCTGTAATGGTAGGCCATGTGCTTGATGATCTGGTTGTCCTTATTGGCCTTTTTCAATAGCTTTTCTAAGTGTAAATTGACTCTTTCAAGCCAAATCTCTCTATCACCCTCAATTTCTTTCTCAATTGGAGTCAAAGTGACCGGTGCCTCTTCCTCTTGCATTGCGAACTTACCCTTGTCACCTTGTCTTTTTATCTTGAGAAGTTCTAGCTCCATGAGGACCTTCTTATCACTCAGTTGTTTGTTCTCTTGTTCTATATATGTGTTGACATACTTGGCTCTCTCCAAATTGTCCATCAATGCTTGGACTTGAGCCTCTTTTTCCTGTATGATAATGTTCTCTATTGTTGCTTTACCCTGAGCCTCTAAGTCAATTGTTTCTATGCCATGATGAATATTATGCTATTCTGGCTTATCATGCTCTGTCAAATCAAAGTCTCTTTCCTCCTCATCATCAAAATCTTCCACCTACATCTTTTCTTTCCCTTTGTGCAGCTGCTGCACCTGTTCCTATTGTGTTGATGAAGAAGGCAAAGCCCCTTCCACATCCTGTGTAGCAAACACTTTCCTATCAGCTGAAAACAATCTCCTTGTGCCCCTCTAATATGTCATTTAGGTCCCGGGCACTTCAGTAGCTCTAGTCTCTTTAGCCTTCTCATATGTCCATGTTTGAAAATTTTTAGGTTGTGCACTCCTAGAAAAGGGATGAAGGAAGTGAGCAAGAGTGATTAGGAATAAGGGAATGGGAGATGACCTTGTGAGGTATTTGGTGGACTAGAAAATGAAGGGGAGGGTATGAATCATGAAAATGAGGGAGAAGGACTTGGGTCCTTTTTTGAAGTATAGTTTGTGGGATGAAGGATGAAGGGGTATAAAATGTTATGGAGTGATATAGGGGAGGGTTTCAGGGCTTTAGTGATAGGTGGTGGGAAAAATAATGGGGGTTAGGGTTTCTAGGGTGTAATTGAGGAATAATCTAGGGTTTCTCTTTTGTCAATGTAAATTACCTTCAAACACTTCAATTGCTATTCAATGATGAGGTATAGTGAGGACACTTGCTTGCTTGAGGGATGAGAGGGTAATTTTAGACTTTTTAAAGAAATTGGAGGCTCCTTTGGCCCTTCTTTCTCAACACGCAGTGCCTGCTGCAGGTGCACAGTGCTCTCCTAAATGTTCAGCGTAGTGTTATTTTACACTGCCGGAATCACCCTACGCGCAGCGCTCAGCCTGTACTCGCAGCGCCACCTCCTGAATGTGCAACGCCACTTAAAGCCAACTTTTGACTACCTTCCTGATGTCAAAATTGAGTGTGGTATAGCTCGTTGGAAATCTTGTCGAGTATACTTTCCAAAACATCTTGAATTTTTTAATTTCGAGCTCATTTTCCTTGTCAAAATATCAAGCTCCCAAGATTGGTCAAAATGTGTAGAATGAGGCTGCCAAAATGCAGAGTGTTGTTTCAGTCAACTTTTGGAGGTCTTCCTCAACTCCACATTGAGCTCATGATAGCTCATTGGAAATCTCTCTATGTATAATTATCATTTGACTCATCAAGAAAGTCATTTATTTAGTCCAGCTAGGAGAAAGCTTTATTTTCCGAAGGTCACTCCAGATCTGCATCAACTCTCCTGAGGGAAATGATTATTTGGACATTTCTCCAAAACCATGAGACCTCTACAATAACTGAAGGAGGTTTGTCTTCTTCGGGCTATGGTGGACAAAAACCTCTCTCACTTTTGTCAAATTCATCTTTTCTTGCTCAGAAACATCATTTGAATAAAACCTATCCCAATGTGTTGAATAGGAGATTTGTAGAAATGAAGCTAAATGAAGGGGATGAGGGGCTTCTAATTTATTGAGAAAATTTTGGGAAGTAGGGAGGGATGTTAGGAAGTAGGGGAAAGTGGAATTCCAATGATTGAGTAAGGGAAAGGGGTCCAAAAGGGAAAAACACGGGCCTAACCTAGAAAAGTGTCAAATTGTAGTAATAGGCCAGGGTTTGTGGGAAAATGATGAATATGAGGGATATCAGTGATGGGAAGTGTTTAATAAGGTATATTAAGGATAGGTTAAGGTGTATGAGCATCGGGATATAATTTTTGTTGATGATTTGACCATCCAAGGAAAATTACCTTCAAAACCCTAGGAGAGGGAAATGAGCCTTACCTAAGCACAACTGTAGCATAAACAAGGTGTAAAATGACCGATTGGAACTTGAAATAATGATGAAAACTCTTTGAATGATGGTACACTCAGCCGAATGGTGACATGGACCAATACTTGAAAAAATATGGAAGGAGTGAAAACAATCCTAGACGTAATACCTAGTGATCAAATTTTACTCGAAGGCTCACTGAAATAACAAAATTTGACTTTGACACCCTAAGACCACTTTGTAAGAGCATGTTTGATCGTTGGTGGAAGGCTGCAAAGAATGACACTAACATTAGCTCCATTGGGGATGGTAGCTCCTTGGAGGTGCCAAGAACACCGTATACCAAGTAGCCTTATCCTTTGGGCATGGAGTAAAAAAAAAAAAAAATCAATATGAAATACATGACTAAATATTGATGACTCAAAGACACAAACTAACTTTTGCTCAACTAAAAACTGACTCAATACTAAAACACAACTGACAAGCTGGAAAAGATGCTCAAAATGGAGCTTATTCAAAAAAACCTACTCCAATTGTTCCATTCATCACCTGATCAAGTGAAATGAAACTATCAATGCAACCAAGTAAGAATTCTAGCTATTGTTCGAATTCCCTGCAAGTGCTTGTTTATGAGCAAGAAGAGAGAACTACTGAAATTAAAATCCCCTGAAAACTTGTAAACAAATCCAAATTTTCCCAGATTGAATAATATGGATTCTCTATCTGACTCCAAAAATACTGCATGAGGATCTTGAAATTCATGTGCAGTAGGACTTAGCTCATCCAATGGATTACTTTGCTTCTCCTCATACCATGAATGCAAACTTTTATTTAAGCTTTGTGACGAGACTCCTACTGAAAATGACAAAGAAACTGGCTGCTAGATGAAGTTTGTATCAATACTTTTTTTAAGCTCAAAGTTAGCTAATGGAGAAGGACTTTGATTGCAGATATCATCCAACATATCAGCTATTAGATCGTGAAAAACTTGAAAATACTATTGCAACCCATTTTCTATTGGTTCCGATGAGATTGCATGATTTTCTACAGGCTGATCATCCTTCATTGATGATATACTATGCAAATTTCCCTTCAAAAACTGAAATGATTCAAAACATAACTGTATGAAATGATCTTGCATCATTTGATCATATGTTCTAGCTTCCAAGTCTTCATCTGCAACCTGACATTCAATGGAATTTGGGGGCTGCAAATTTAGATATGAGAAGTCTTGAAAAAGGATTTCATTTCCCTCTGGATGGTTAAGATAAAAACTTATAAATGGTTGATTTCTAATTGCACAAAATTTGTCTCTAATGAACTGAAACGAAGTAAAACAAAAGGGTAAAGATCCTTCACTTCAAAATATTCTGCACTTTCCTCCTCACTTCCATAGCTGATATGCATTGGTTGATCACTGTATTCGAGCTGCTGAAAGTGAACTTCCTCCTTCCACAAACCAATTGTTGATTTGTCTGCAAGATTATCTTCTGTTTGGAGAACATAATCATCATAGTACTGATCAAACTTAGGCAAATCATCAGTATAAAACACATCATCAAGCATACATGTCAGATCAACAGATCTCTCTTCTCCAAGATGATCTATAAAACAATCATTATCAAATCTATGACAACTGGGATAAGAAATAAAATTAGCCACTTGTTCTTCCTCAATCAGTGAGCCATGGTCTTTAACATCATACTCATTCCTTGTGGTGATATTTTGCATCATCTCTTCCACTGCACTTATCAAAATGTTGAGCTTTATCTCTAAAGATGTCGATTCCTTTGGATCTATGTTCTTCATCTTTTCTTCCTTCAACTTTGCCCTTCTGATTAGAAGATTAGCCTCTACATCTATTGCGCTATTTTTCATCTCTTCAAGTGTTGCAAGGTTCCTTTCCCTCAACTGAAACTCCATTTCCAGATCTAAGGCTTCCAGGTAGTGTAAGAGAGCAGATCCAGGAGTAGGCCTTATATTAGCAGACATTGAAAAATAGACTTGGTTAAACCTGGAAGAAAACTATTGTATTGTCTCCCCTAGTTGTCTTTTCAACTAGTTATACTCTTCTAGAATCAAGAAAGGGTTCTCCCTCACCACCCACTTGTCGAGGAAAACTTTGACAAACTGCTAGAAATTTGAGATGCTCACATCAACCAACTCTTGACTTTGCCCTGCAAAGAAAGAATCAAAAGCCTAATACTGACAACCTCTTCATCAACTTCAAAAGGGTCAAGAAAATACTCAAAATTCAGTACATGTCTCTCAGCAGTGATGTTGTCACATTCACCATAAGATCTTGGTAGATATAGGTAATGATTTTTAGGGAAAGCATGAGATATAGGAGGTAAAATCAGAGGCTTGTATCTATATGGAATTTTACAAGGTATAGGAATATATATATAGAAGCTATAGAATTATTTTTGATCTCTTGAGGCTCATCAGTTTGAAGACAGTCATCATAAGATTCAGAAGAAGGGTCTTGATCAAGATCAAAGGCATGCGAATATTTTGTATTCACAATCTTCAAAGGGAAAGAATCAAATGCAGGTCTAGGATATTTTCTCAAATACAATATACTTTGTAAAACCTTCTTGACATGCTTGGGAAAAGAGAAGAAATAATTTATAACAAAGAACGTAATGTCTTGGATGAAATTCCAACTTGAATACCTGATCTTTCCATATTGTCCTTCCATGTTTTTGTTGGTCGGGTTCATCCTCCAGTGGAGTCCTTGGATCTGATCTCGAAACTGATTTGGAGTCGCTAGGTGAATGATTTCGGCCTTCCTATATCTGATCGTTGTCCACCATCAAAAATCAGATCTGAACTTGATAAATTTTGCTGAGGGACATAAAAATACGTTACCCAGTATGGTTGCCACTATGTTATCACCTAGATTGAACCTCAGGCTGAAGGAAGGAAATGCCAGGGTAACCACAAACCATGCTTAGCCAAGTAGCTAGCCCTACTAGGCAAAGAGAGGGCTCTCTCCATAAGGATCTCAGCCAAGATGACTGGATCAGGAAAAGGATATTAGGCTAGGTATAATAACACAAGGTTTGATTTGATTTTAAAGGGATTTTGCTGGATCGGGAGGAGCTGGACAAATAGGGCTAGGGAATTAGGTCAAAATTGCAGGGTGTTCAATGGGGAAAGGTACGCATGAGGTTTAGCACTCTAGGGCTTGATGGTTGAGGTGTTTTAAGATTGGTGAGAAGCTAGGAAGAGCATGTGATTACCATGGATCCTTCCTAAACTGTAGAAAACATATAATGGTGAATATTTCCCCAAAGCAGAGCAGTGATGTTATGGATTTTGCCTATCAACTTGAAAACATTCACTTAGAAGCTATGAAATGATTAATGAAGTACACAAAACATATTAACATATGATCAAAACAGAATAAACTGAACTAAACTCCATACCTCATGAATCCCAAAGAAATAACTGCAATTTTGATTAATCTCTTGCTAAACTGCTACAAAATGATGTACAATCAAGGCATAAGCATCCAGCTAAGTCCAACCCTTTATAATGAGAAATATGAAGCAGATATAGGCTTTGTTTCAAAAAACTCCCATCCTCAGGGGTCAAATCCCTAAGATGAGGAGCTAACCTAACCAACACTGAACAAGAAATAGGAATATAGGCATCTTAACAACTTGCCTCTAAAAGTGAAAAACTAATTCATTTGAGCTCAAATTGACTTTCAATGTAATGAATCTACCCTCTACTACTAATTATCCATCATATTTACAAGCAAATATTTATTTACATCAGTAAAACATCCTCCATTAGAGAAAATCCATGAACACAGTCAAAACATAGAAAAATAGCCATCCTGTGCAAAATTTGCCCTACACGCAACGCTACTGGTCCAACGCGCATTGCCAATTTCAGGTCCCTTTTGGAGACCTTCCCGACATCCACATTGATCTCATGATAGCTAATTGGAAAGTTATTCAAGTCTACTTTCCAAAAAACCTATAATTTCGTCATTTGAAGCTCATTTGACCCCTCAAAAGTTGATTCTCCCAAGAATGCTTCTATGTGTCCAAAAAGTGGTAGAAAGGTCATTTTTAGGGTGTTTTTTTAACTTTTGGTGGACCAGTTCTGCCCCAAAAACTTAGAAAATCCATAGGGTTCATGTACTCATCACTCTGAATCCAAAAATGCAAGTCATTTGTGCATTGGGTTCCCCTAGGAAAAGCACAGTGCGAAGCCAGATTTTCTGTGTGTGTAATTTCCAAAATTTGCAAAAAGAAAAATCTCCTCCAAACCTAACCAAAATTGGTGAGAAGCACCAACATCAAGCATATTGATAAGCCAAGGAAGCTTCAGAAAGCAACCTAAGCCTATCCTCCTCTTTTTTTCCCTTTTGAGCCTGCCTTAGCCTAGCTTTCATCTTTTTGATCCTCATGTTGCAAATTTTGTTTCGGGTCCTGTAATGGTAGGCCATGTGCCTGATGATCTAGTTGTCCCTATTGGCCTTTTGTAATAGCATTTCTAAGTGAAAATTGACTCTTTCAAGCCAATTCTCTCTATCACCCTCAATTTCTTTCTCAATTGGAGTCAAAGTGGCCGGTGCCTCTTCCTCTTGCATTGCTGAATTACCCTTGTCACCTTGTCTTTTTATCTTGAGAAGTTCCAGCTCCATGAGGACCTACTTATCACTCAGATATTTGTTCTCTTGTTCTATATATGTGATGACCTACTTGGCTCTCTCTAAATTGTCCATCAATGCTTGGACTTGAGCCTCTTTTTCCTGTATGATAATGTTCTCTATTGTTGCTTCACCCTGAGCCTCTAAGTCAATTGTTTCTATGCCATGATGAATATTATGTTGTTCTGGCTCATCATGCTCCATCAAATCAAAGTATATTTCCTCCTCATCATCAAATTCTTCCACCTGCATCTTTTCTTTCCCTTTGTGCAGCTTCTGCACCTGTTCCTGCTATGTTGATGAAGAAGGCAAAGCCCCTTCCACATCCTGTGGAGCTAGCATTTTCCTAGGAGTTGATGAAGAAGGCAATGTCCCTTCCACATCCTGTGGAGCAAACACTTTCCTATAAGCTGCAAACAATCTCCTTGTTCCCCTCTCATATGTCATGTTGGTCTCGGCTACCTCAATAGCTCTAGTCTCTTTGGCCTTCTCATCTGTCCATGTTTGCAAATTTTGAGGTTGTGCACTCCTAGAAAAGGGGTGAAGGAAGTGAGAAAGAGTGATTAGGAATAAGGGAATGGGAGATGACCTTGTGAGGTGTTTCGTAGGATATAAAATGAATGGGAGGGTATGAATCATGAAAATGAGGGAGAAGGGCTTGGGTCCTTTTTTGAAGTATAGCTTGTGGGATGAAGGATGAAGGGGTATAAAATGTTATGGAGTGATATAGGGGAGGGTTTTAGGGCTTTATTGATAGGTGTTGGGAGAAATAATGGGGGTTAGGGTTTCTATGGTGTAATTGAGGAAGAATCTAGGGTTTCCCTTTTGCCAATGTAAATTACCTTCAAACACTTCAATTTCTATTGAATGATGAGGTATAGTGAGGACACTTACTTTCTTGAGGGATGAGAGGGTGATTTTGAAATTTTTAAAGAAGCTAGAGGCTCCTTTTGCCCTTGCTTCTCAATGCACAGCACCTGCTACAGGCACACAGTTCCCTCCTAAACGAGTAGTGCAATATTATTTTACACTATCAGAATCGCCCTACTCGCAGCGCTCAGCCTGTACGCACAACGCCACCTCCTGAATGCACAAACCCACTTAAATCCATTTTTTGACTACCTTCGTGATGTCCAAATTGAGCATGGGATAGCTCGTTGGAAATCTTGTCGAGTATAATTTCTAGAACATCTTGAATTTTTCAATTTGGAGCTCATTTTCCCTATCAAAAGCTCAATCTCCCAAGATTGGTCAAAATGTGCAGAATGAGGCTGCCAAAATGCAGAGTGTTGTTTCAGTCAACTTTTGGAGGTCTTCCTCAACTCCACATTGAACTCATGATAGCTAATTGGAAATATCTCTATGTATAATTGTCATTTGACTCATCAAGCAAGTCATTTGGTCACTCTAGCTAGGAGAAAGCTTTATTTTACCAAGGTCACTCCAGAAGTGCATCAACTCTCCTGAGGGAAATGATGTTTTGGAAATTTCTCCCAAAACATGAGACCTGTGTAACAACTTAAGGAGGTTTCTCTTCTTGGGTATATGGTGGACAAAACCCTCTCTCACTTTTGTCAAATTCATCTTTTCTTGCTTAGAAACATCATTTGAATAAAACCTATCCCAATGTGTTGAACAGGGGATTTGTAGAAATGAAGTGATATGAAGGGGATGAAGGGCTTCTGATTTCTTGAGAAAAATTTTGGAAGTAGGGAGGGATGTTAGGAAGCAGGGGAAAGTGGAATTTCAAGGATTGAGTGAGGGGAAGGGGTCCAAAAGGGAAAAACACAGGCCTAACCTAGAAAACTGTCAAATTGTAGCAATAGGCTAGGGTTTGTGGTAAAATGATGAATTTGAGGGATATCAGTGATGGGAAGTGTTTAAGAAGGTATATTAAGGATAGGGGAAGGTGTATGAGCATCAGGATACAAGTTTTGTTGATTATTTGACCATCTAATAAAAATTACCTTCAAAACCCTAGGAGAGGGAAATGAGCCTTACCTAAGCACAACTGCAGCACAAACAAGGTGTAAAATAACCCATTGGAACTTGAAATAATGATGACAACTTTTTGAATGATGGTACACTCAGCCAAATGATGACATGGACCAATACTTGGAAAACTTTGGAAGGAGTGAAAACAATCCTAGACCTAATACCTAGTGACCAAATTTTAGTTGAAGACTCACTGAAATGACAAAATTTGACTTTGACACCCTAAGACCACTTTGTAAGAGCATGTTTGATCACTGGTGGAAGGCTGCAAAGATTGACACTAACACATGGGATTAGGTCCCGCTTCCATTTCAATGTGGAAAGATATGAAGGAGACGTTCTTGTCAAATTACCAGGACTATTGTAGGACTAGGGACTTAAGGGAAGAGATATTTAAGATGACACGAAAGGAAGAAGAAATCTTAGAAGATTATGTGGAATGGTTCCACTACAATTTGCAGAGGTTTAAACACAATGATTTAGCCCTGGAAATCTTGAAGACTATATTCATCATAGGAATGAGGGATGACTGCCTTGACACCCTGAACCTATTAGGAAAGGGAGATATATCACAAGAGCCATTCGCTAAAATTATAAATCTCTACCTAAGATGCTCTCGAGGATCGTCTAAAGGAAAAAGTACAATTCACGATGCCTCTGTTCGCATACAAAACCTTGAAGGAAAAGGAGTAACTAGATCAGAGATCGGAAATTTGTTCTAAAATTTCAAGACCGATATCCTCAGTACTCTATCAACCCAAATAACAACAAAACAGATCAAAAATACACAAGCAGAAGCTAATACATCCCTGGCTGTGTTGTGTCCAACTTGTTGGAAGAAACATCCTCACAGGGAATGAGAATTGAATAGCATCAGCCTGTGTAACATCTGCGAGCTAGAGCATTCGACAGAGAAGTGTCTGAAGCTTCCTAGGCTAAAGACAATACTCAAAGAATCAGGCGAAGAGGTGCAGTCCTCTTACTTCATCGCACCAAGGAGGCCATGGAAACCACAACCTCCAGGCATGTCTCAAGACTTTTCCCCTTTCAATTCATGGAACAATGCATATAATAACCAACTATATCCATGGCAATATTCTGCCCCTCCTTCAACTCAATTCCCTTAATCCTGGAACCAATGGTCTCCATATCCTCCTGTTAAATATTCTCAATCCCAACCATACCCTTGGAATCAGAAATAGAGAGGAAATGATGAGAATTCAGCTCTGTCTGCACCACCCATGCAGCAACAGCTGCAGTTACCTCCTTTCCAAGGCCCTACTCCTCCACCACCTGTGCGAACCCAACTACCTGTGCAACCAACCCAAACCCAAACAATAAAGCAGCTTAGGGCATAGAGGCCCCTACAATGTTCCAGACCTACTTTATTACCCCTCGTGGAACTTAATGAAATAAAATTGCGATTGGGCACACTAATTAACCCCAATCACTCCCTCATCATTATAGAGGAGGGTTGCGAACCATCCAGAGGAGAAGTCAGAGGCTCTCAGGCGTCTACTGCATCTACAAAAACTGATACAAAGGAAGTTATTATATCTGTAACTGCCGACCTGTGAAGAACTGTTACATCTGTAACAGTTGGTTTGGAAAAGGCTGATACACCTGTAATAGCAGATTCAACTGTTGTTACGCAAGACCCACTGTACCCTCAGAGACTAGCCGAACCTAGGATGAATTGATAGCCTGAATCGTATTTCCTTAGGGAGTTGCAAAATTTGTATTTATGAATTCATTTGCTACAAGCCCTTAGAAAAGTACCCATCTATGCCAAGACAGTGAGAATTTGTGCATCAAGAAGCCTCGGAGGAAGCCTAAAGACCCTGCCACCATACATGTGATGGGAAATTTATTTGAATTAATGTCTTCTTAGCATCTCCTTACTAATTACCATGATCCTGGGAAATCCAACAGTCACCATCTACATTAATGATCAGCCCATAGCCAATGCATTGATTGATCTTGGGGCTGCCATTAATGTAATGACGAAATATCTCTTTATCACTCTCGGGCTACAGGGACTCAGATACACTCCTACTTTGCTGGAATTGGCAGAAAGGTATCGTGTTAAACCCGAGGGGGTGTTAGAAGATGTAGTGATTATGATAGCTTCCTAGAGATACCCGGCTGATTTCCTTATCCTACAGCCCAAATCCAACTTGGGGGGCATCCTTTGATCTTAGGGAGACCTTGGCTAGCCACTGCAGATGCATTCATAGGCTACAAGGCAGGATCCATGGTGATCTAAGATGGCCAGGCAACCCAGAACCTTAATCTTTATCCCCCAAAACCAAATGTGGATGTGTACAACCCTTGGTGGGATGACTTTGAACCTCAACCATATCTTCCCCTACCACTCCTCACTCTAGGGAAATCCCAGTATTTTAAGGACGAGACAAAAGATGATGTTATTAATGGTTTTATTAGTAATTCACTTTCGATTTCTTTTGTTAAAAATGAAAATGAGGAGGAAGTGGTGGAAGATATAGATTTTGAACAAATGAGAACTACTCCAAATACTGCTAGTAGCCCAATTAAGACTAAATCTGGAAAAATTTTGAATGTTAATCCCCATTTGACTGTTGAACAAAATCAATGGCTATTACAGTTGTTACAAAGTATAAAAAGGCATTTGAATGGGATTATATGGATATGAAAGGGATCGACCCTAACCTATGAACTCACCGTATTTATTTTAAGGATGGTTGCAAACCAGTCAGACAGCCACAGCACTGCATGAACCCTACACTAAAGGAAGTGGTGAAAGAAGAACTATAAAAACTCCTCAGTGCTAATTTTATTTATCCAATATCTGATAGTCAGTGGGTGTCACCGCTTGTCATCATTCCTAAAAAGAATGGCAAGTGGAGAGTCTGTGTTGATTATAGAGAACTCAACAAGGCCACTCAAAAGGACCATTTTCCATTACCATTTATAGATCAGGTCCTTGATACTCTCTCCGGAAAGAAATACTTTTCATTTTTGGATGGATTTAGTGGCTACAATTAGATACAAATTTCCCCAAAAGACCAGGATAAAATGACCTTTACTTGTCCTTGGGGAACCTACGCATACAGAGTGCTACCTTTTGGGCTTTGTAATGCGCCAGCAACCTTTCAAAGGGAAATACTGGGAATTTTTTCTGACTTATTGAATGACTATCTGGAAATATTCATGGATGATTTCACACCCTATGGAGATGCTTTTGAAACAACATTAGTCAATCTAGAAAATGTGCTAGAGCGGTGTGTATAGACTAATGTTGCCTTGAGCACTGAGAAATGTCACATGATGATGACTGAAGGGATCGTGCTTGGACATTACATTTCTGCTGACAGAATCAAGGTATACCCTGCAAAAATAGAGGTAATTCTAAGAATTCCAACCCACAAAATACAGAAAGAGGTACGTAGTTTCTTGGGGCATGCAGGGTATTACAAAAGATTTATAGAAAAAATTTCAAGAATTGCATCACCATTATTTTCCTTGCTCATGAAGGATGTTGATTTCTTGTGGACAAGGAAGCGTGAGCAACCCTTCTTAAAGCTGAAATGTTGTGTATCAGTAGCTCCTGTCTTGTGAGGACCTAATTGGGAACTGTTGTTTTACATAGCTACGGATGCATCAGATATTGCTATAGGTGTTGTTTGGGCCAATTCGAGGATAAGAAACCTTACATTATTTACTACATAAGTAAAAATCTAACTCCAGTTGAGATCAACTACACAGTGACCGAGAAGGAGTTCTTAGCAGTCGTGCATGCCATCAATAAATTCCAGCATTACATCACTGGATATCATGTATTTGTACACACTAACCACTCTGCCATTCATTTTTTAATGAATAAGCCAATTACAAATGGTAGGACTACATGCTAGTTATTATTGTTACAAGAATTTGATATCATTATTGTAGATAAGCCTGGAAAAAATAATGTAGTAGCTGACTTTATTTCTATGATAAATATTGATGATAGTTGCACTCCTACTGAAGATTATTTCCCGGATGAATATCTTTTTTCTATTTCTACTTACTCACTTTGGTATGCAAATATAGCCAATTATCTTGTTGCAGGGTAGTTTCCCCAGTATTTATCCTCCAAGGAGAAAAAGAAAATCATACAACAAAGCACTACATATACTTGGATAGATGGGAACCTCTATCACAATGGACCCGATTTATAGATCAGAGGTTGTGTTATAGAGGACGAGGTCTTTGATATCTTCAAATCCTGCCATGAGGAACCTTGCGGAGGACATTTCACAAACAAACAGATAGGATACAAAGTCCTTCCAATAGGATACTATTGGCCGAAAATATTTCAAGATGCCAAGAATTTTGTGAAGGGTTGTGGCAGTTGTCAAAGGATGGGCCAACCACTACAATCATATGAGACGCCGTTACAGCCCCAGATCGTCATAGAACCTTTTGAGAAGTGGGCTCTAGATTTTCTAGTACCAATCAATCCTTCATGTAAACAAAGATCATACATCTTGGTATGTACTAACTATGTCACGAAATGGGTTGAGGCAAAGGCACTAACTGGAGCCATAGAGCATGCTATCTAAAACTTCCTATTTGAAGACATCTTCGTCCGGATTGGCATACCCATAGAGATAGTCACATATGGAGGACCACAGTTCACATCTCATAAGATCTGGGAGTTGGTCGAATAATATAAAATCCATCACAGAATCACAATGCCTTACCATCCACAGGCGAATGGCCAAGTAGAAAGCACTAATAAAGTCACTGAGGGAATCCTTACTAAGACTGTGGCCAGTCATCGAAGAAATTTGGGTGACAAACTTCCAGAAGTGTTATGGGCATACAGGACTACATGGAGGAACACCACTGGATTCTCACCATATGAACTTGTGTATGGCAAGAACCCTTTATTCCCCATTTAATTTGAAATCAAAACACTAAGGACAAGATTGCAGGTCAATTTGGATTTGGATATAGCACAAAGGCAGAGATTGAACCAGCTCAATGAATTGGAGGAGAAACAATTGGTTGTTATCTAGCAAATAGAGATTATCCAGTAGCAAAGAGCTAAGTGGTACGACAGATTTATAAAGAAGAAACAGTTCCAGGAAGGATATTGGGCTCTCTTATACGACTCAAGGTTTAAAGACTTCAAGGGTAAGCTCTGCACCAGATGGCTAGGTACTTATGAACTAGATGTAGTCTTTGACAATGAGACTGTAAATTTGGTAACCATTGACAGTGCAAGGACATCATTACTTGAAAATGGGCACCATCTTCGGTTGTATCACAAACCTACCTTGAAGGATTCATTTGTCAACATTGTCACAAATTTGGATCTATAGATTACGGGAACAGGGGAAATCCCCCCTGTGCTGCAAAAAATTTAATTTTTCCAATAAGTGTAGCAATTGAAAACCAATTGATGGCGCTATTACATCGTCCAAAAAAAATAAATAAAACAATAATCTGGCTATGAAAACCTTTTTCAGGCGCAGGTAGACACTTTCGTAGCAGTTGAAAACCACCTGGTGGCATTTGTTACACCCTCTGTAACAACATTTTTTATTCCAAAGTATATCATGAGATGGGTGTTGTTACATGATATTTTGTTTGAAGATATTAAATTAATATACATTAGTCATCTTGGTTGTTACACTTGTAACAACCAACGACTTTTTCAGGAATAAAATGAGATATTTTATTGTAATAAATATAAAAAACATCACCGTGAGCCTCATCATCAGATTTAAGTTCACATGTCTTGCTACCCGAGGATGATTCGACATCGTGCCACCCATTACCTCATTCCACGTCACCCAGGTATGTCATCAAAATGGTAATAATGATTTATTTATTTATTTTGTAATTATGGAAACTTAACATGATTATTGACGGCCGAGGACGGCCATCATAATTAAGTTGAGGGGGAATGAATCACATCACGACATGATCGTCACATGATTTGTAATTATTTGAAAAAATCAACAATTAAGGCATGTGAACCAGTAGTTATCATTATTTAATGTCGAATCATACCAAGAAGGGTAAGGGCACCATTGACGAGACCTCCCCATAACTCACCATTAAGGAAAAATTCATTAAGCAGTACGAACCATGCATGCCCAATCTAAATCCAACATATTCACCTGTGCCACCCTACCACCCTACCATTTACCCCTACTGGAAGTGCTGAATCCCCATTCAGAGTGTTTGGAGAGGAGGAAGATAGCAGTATAGGCTGAAACAGCTAGAGTGTGTGCCGGAGGGAAGGATAAGTAGGTGAAACAACACTGAATTTCATAGGAAATGGAAGGAGCAGTAATGCGGCATGAGCCAGGGTCCACAGAAGCCTTGGAAGGTTGCCCTGAAGCATGCTGGTTTTCAAAGATGCAGGCTGGTTTGAATTATTCCATAGATTGGAAGGATCGAACAATGGTGTGGCCATGGAATTTGCAAAGAACTTGGAAAGAAACCAGACAGAAGTTAGAGGATTGAAATTCGAGGTCATGGAATAATTTATCGCCAGAGTAACAGGATTACCAACAAAAGGGAAGAGATGGTTTTCTAGGAAGGTTAATGACCCCTCACTAAAAGGGGATTTTCTTCAAGAAAGTGAGTCATTGGTTAAGAAAGGAAGGGGTATTGATAGGCTGTCACTCCCCCAGCCATGGATGGATGTTTCTCTCTTCCTCATTAAGTACATTACTTGTGAAGGAATGGAAACAATTGTGTTTAATTACCATTTCCCATTACTGAACCATCTTGGCCATCAGTAGCTGATCAACCTTCCTTATTTCTTGCTGGGCAATATTAGGCACATGGTTATAACTATGAAAACGGCTGCACATCTAGAAATGTGTGCTATGAACCATGGCCTCATTAAACTCATTGTGCTGGATTCCTTGAGCCAACAGGGAAATAATTGGGAGGAATTCATGTGAAAAAGGCCTAGGAACACTCGCAAGAGGCAAACAGAGATGGTTGGGGAAACTCCAGAAGTGACAAAAGAGCAACCTCAATCCTCAACAATGAGGGTCAACAAGAAGTCGATAGATAAACCAATTGGCAACAGAAAGCCAAAGCAGAGAATAAGGGTTAGTGGGCACCCAAAGTTCCCATCCATGTCAGGAAAGGATGAAGAAGCAATCGAGTAGAAGGACAAGGAACAAGCTCAGCCAAAAAATTCTCATTCACCTGGTAAGAGCGAAACCCAGTATTTGTTGTCAAAAATTGATATTTTAGAAAATGAAATTAAAGAATTGAGGGAACAAATAGCAGTAGGAAAGGCAGAGCCAAGAGCCCCAGGGTTGGATACTTTGGCAGAGGCCGTGGACAGGGCCAGAAGGGGAGAAATCCCAAGCACTCTATGCGTAGCCTGTGTTGAGAATTTGGTGGAAGCCAGATTCAAAGTCTGTGCAGCAGACACTACCTCAAGGGGGATTCAAACTGAAAATTGGGAAATTTTTACACCAGAACCTGTCGAGGACGTTGCTAATACACAAGAACCAACAACTGAGAAAGTACAATCCACATGGCGTGATCAAGCAATGGATACACAAGAACCCTTGGCTAACAGTGTTGTTTCACCAGGAACAACAGTGGAGGAGGAAATCAGCCAAGAGGGGGATGGAAAAGATAATATCCATGAACCGATGGTCATTACTACTGTTACACAAGAACTAGCAGCAAAGACTGAAGCTGGTCCGAAGGAAAATAATGAACAAAATCCTGCAGATATTACTACTACCACACAAGAACCAACAGTAAAAATGGAAGTTGGCCAAGAAAATAAAGAAACTGCGATAAAACCCATTGACGAAGTTGCTATTACACAAGAACCAACAATCGAGGTGGGACAGTTTCACCCCTAGGAGGTTGCTACACCTTTAATTGATGATGCATGTGGGGGAATGTTGGGTCCTATTGAAGGATGGTGTTCTGAGAAATTGTTGATATTGGCAAAGCTGCAAAACTGGAAGCAGCTGGCACTCTCTCTACGGGAGGGAGTGATTCCACTCGAGACACATAAGATAATAATGGATTCCCTGACAGAAAAATGGTTAAAAGAAGAATGGGAAAGAGAAGAGGAGGCACAGAGGCATAAAGAAATTATGAAGAAAAAGGATGAACAACAGCATTAGCTGCATCGAGAGGTCTCTGAACTGACATTTGATAAGACCAAACTCCATGACCTTGCTCTAAACCTGCTAGCATGCAGGTGGTCATCCCCGTCATAACCTGTGTTCCTATGGGAACGTTATTACTTATTCCAGTTAAGGGAAGTTTGTGAGAACAGGTCCTATACAGGTTCTTTAACTCGCACTTTCTTGCAAAATTTTTCGTTCCTATGATTTTGATGGTCAGAATTTGCTATGCAAGTTGTTCTTGCACAATATGATGTGCAAACATCTAAGCACAAGGATGGTGGCGAGTGTCATTTCTTTCATGGGAGATTTTCAATTGCGGGCATTCCTCTCATTTATGAGTAATCAGATTGAGTGGCAACTGGCCAAGAAAACAATAGATACCAATGAGGAAAAGACAACATTGTGGGTCAGGGCTAAACTAGGAATGGCTTACAAACTCTGGCAAGAGTTTAGAAGGTTCCTGAGCAATCTGGAAATCAGAGATCAATCGGCCATTTATAGAAGGAGAATCATGAGGATCTACCTCAACTTGTTTGCAAACATGAGGAGCCAAGAGCTAGTCGGACATCTCAAGCACATTTAGGCCTATAGTGCAGAATTGCAGGAAGGAGACCCCTTTGAGTACAAGAACTTTGTGGTTGCTATTACATGGCCATCGGAATATGTTCAGATTGTGCTAACACTGGGGGCATTGTGGATTGGCCTTAGGTTCAAATTCCCTTTGATCCGGTTGCCATTGGAGGAGCATCAACCCGATTATCAGTTGTGTGATTATGAAGAGGAATATTGGCCACATGAGTTAATGGCCAATCAAGGATTCAAAGCTCCAGGCGATGATACTATTGGTGCCTACAATTTCACAGATTTCCACTCGGGGCACAGTAGAAGGAACTAAGATTCTGCATGGGGACATGCAGTTGCTTCAGTTGGGGGGAGACATTGGGTGTGGTTTTTTACCTTTTTTCTACACATTCTTTCCCCTGTTTTGACCTTTCTGTCCTCCAATCCTGTGCCCTTATATGACCAAACTCTCTATTTTCTTACCTTTTTAATCCATTTCACTGTCATGTTACTTTGTTGTATTTTACCGAATAATAAGAGGCTTTATTCCTTTTTATGGCTAACTGGGAGAGCATTGAAGAAGTATTTTGGGAAGTTCATCTTTTTCAGGTGCTAGCTCGTGTGAATGAAGCTATTAAGTAGACAAACAACAAGGATTAACTGCAGGAAAGGGTAGAATAGTTCGTTGTTACACCCTCAGTGCTATTACAAATTGCTGCTATATACTAGGTGCTATTACAAGTTGCTGCTATTACAGATTGTTGTTACACACTGGATGTTGTCACAGGTTGTTGTTACACATCATATTCTGTTACACCTTGTGTGGATCTGCCGTCACATCAATAGTGTTGTCGTCAGTTATGCCGCGTCATCCCAAACCACCATTTGGTCAATGTTGTTGCACCGAAGCTAGAAATGTGGGTACTATTCCACATAACAGTTGACGGCAATAGGATTGTTTATTTTTTAAGCAACAAGACTCAAGAAGTTGCAACTGATGTATATTTATTTAGTAATAAGTTGTAACTTCTTTATTTTTTATCAGCATGAGAATCGAGAGATTCTCATGACTGATCTACTTTCTAATTTTTGGGTTGTAATAATTATAAAGGACTCGACTTTTTATCTATTAGTAGACGGCATATAGAAGAGTACTGTTACTCTGTTTCTGTAATCCTGAAATTATTCAATATCAATTGGCACAGTGATGATGTTACTTTCCAACTGATTCGTTAATCACTTTTTGTGTTCTTCTTGCGCCCTGCTAAGGAGGAAGGGTCCTCCTCTTTGGCAGGGATTGCAGTGATTAGGTAGTGTACATTTCAGTTTAGTTTATTGATTTATGGTTTTTTGTTGTTGCTATACAAATCATGGATTGAATTCGCTGCTATTTATATTTATCTTATGTTGTTACAAAAAGTTAAACAACAGAGAAATAGCAACCAGTTGGAATAGATGTTAGTTCTTGTGTGGCACGCCTTTATTTCAATAGCTACGAGTTATGATTTATTTTTTAGAGTGTTTTTGTATCTACATGCATGGTTTGATTCAGCAATTTAGATCAGCGACACCTTTTACAACTTCTCTACACTTTCTTATGCTTCGCTAGAGTGTATCGGCACAGACAATGCTAACTCCATTGAAACAACAAGACCTACCCTGTGTTGACAATTAATGTTGTCGTCTGAAGTCAATTAAGGTTGATTAAAACATAACTACAACAAGTTTGGAAAGATGATATGACCAACGAATATTAATAAATTATGATGAATGACGTATGGAATGTTGTGCCAAGACTAAAGGGGAAATTAGTTGTAAATTGGAAGTGTCTATTCAAGATAAAGCATGGAATTGATGGTAGCATTTAAAAGTACAAGGTGAGGTTCATGGCTTGAGGTTTCTCACAGAAAGAGGGAGAATATTATGATGATATATTTTCACCTGTGGCTTGATATACAACCATTCATTCAATTGTATCCATTTCTGCAAGTCAAGGATGGGCCTTTCATCAAATGGGCATGAAGACTGCATTCCTCCATGGCATATTACAATAAGAAGTGTATATTGAGCAACCACATGGATTTAAAGTAGAGTATCAAAAGACACATCTTTGTAGATTGAACAAGGCAATGTATGGTTTGAAGAAAGCCCCAAGAGCATGGTACACCCACATACATAGTTATTTGATGAAATTGGGATTCACAAGAAGCAATGCTGATCCCAACCTCTACTTCAAGATAATCCAAGCTATGCTACTGATTTTGGTTTTATATGTTTATGATCTATTCTTGACATATAGTGAGCCTATGATGATCAAGTATAAGAGGGAGATAGCCTCTAAATTTGATATGGTGGACCTTGTACTCATGCACTACTTTCTAGGCGTTGAGGTGTGGCAAAGGCTCTATGATATTTTCCTTTCATAAGGAAAATATGTTCTGAAGCTATTAAAGATATTTGGGATGAAACAATGCAAGTACATGACCAGATCGATGGAAATGAACTTCAGGAGGTTATGTGGAGAAGCTACAGGACCTAATTTGGTGAATCCATCTGAGTACAGACAATTTATTAGGGCTCTTATGTTCCTTGTGAACATTTGTCTAGACATATGCTATGCAATGAATACGTTTAGTCAATTCATTATTGAGCCTCTCCATGCACATTGGACTGTTGCCAAACACATTTTAAGATATTTGCATGGGACTATCACACTTGGTCTAAAATATTCTACTGGAGATGTTCGACTTCATGGATACATCAATGCTGACTGGGCAAGAAATTTTATCGATAGGAAGAGTATGTATGTATGTTGTTTTAGTCTTGGATATTCCATGATATCTTGGATGAGCAGGAAGAAAAATTCTCAAGCATTGAGTACTGCCGAGGCAGAGTATATTGCCACTAGCATGGCTAGTTGCGAATTAGTTTGGTTGAGAAATCTCTTTGGAGAGCTATTTGAGCAGGTTCTAGACACTACATTGATATATTGTGACAACAGGAGTGGGATTCTTCTGGCAAAGAATCTCGTATTCCATCACAAGTCCAAGCACATAGAGATTCAGTATCACTTCATTCAAGACATGGTGCAGAGAGGAGCTGTTCGACTCCATCACATATCAACTGATGAGAAGATTGCATATATTCTCACCAAGGATTTACCGAAAGGGAATTTCTTGGTATTCAGAGAGAATACTAGAATGATGGATGTGCCCCTTACTGATAAGGGGCATTGCTGACCGAGAACACTGAGCCAACTCTACCCCCCTCTTTGAGCTCCCAGGGTGAGGAATTGAGATAGAGGGCTCTTGGTCTTGAGGGAACTTTGGACAATAGGGTTTCATCCCTATTTGTTACCCATAGGGTTGGAGTAGTATCTCACCCTATATTGGTATTTGCAGAGTATACCTTAGTTGGAATCATACCCACAAGCTAGGCTTGTTGGGATTGTCCCTCCCCATCTGGCCAACAGGTTGAGGAGGCTTGGAGGCGCGTGATCCTTACCTGTTGGTAAGTTAGGTATCTCATCCAAGCTAGGATTATGATGCAAGTGTTATACCACATGACTCTTAAGGGTCATTGTTGGGAATATTGGTAGGCAATAGGATGGGTTGAGTATTATCTCCCCTACATCACCTATTGTTCGATATGGGGTCCTATTAGTAGCTCCCCCATGATATTTTAAAGTGGTAGCCCATTGAAAAATATTTATAGGTAGTAGCCGAGTGACAGATATTTTCGGATAGTAGCCCACTAATAGATATTTCTAGGTAGTAGCCCACTAACAGATATTTCCAGGTAGTAGCCCACTGACAGAGATCTCGTGTAGTAGCCCGATGGACAGAGGGTGGTAGATTTTGCTCCCCGGTGATTCTTCTTATTTAGATTCGAGAATTTTTTAGCAGATATAGTTGAGCATAGATGGTGCATACGATGATAGGATAACACATTGATAGATGGAAAAACATTTATAGGTGGAATCCTCCCTAATTGAGAGGGAGTGTTAAAATATGCAAGTGTGGTCAAATTCCACCTTGGAAAACTCATATGATGGAGATGATGATGGAATTTAATTCCTCTTTTTGAAAGGACCAAAATTGACCTAAAGATCACTAATTTTGGACAAGCTGAAGTTAGATTTTGAATTTTTGTACCCTCATATGCACATTTGGATAGTTCGGCCTCAACATCAAATGGACATTGTTGGACACCCATGGAAGGCTATAAATACAAGAGGCATAGAGCTCTTTTGGACATCAACAACCAATCATAGTCTTCTCTTCTCATTGATTGCCTCGCACAGGCCTGAGGCAAGGTTGAAAAAATAAGTTTGCAAAGGTCTGAGATTACATGGTCCAAGGCTCACAACTTGTCTAGGGTTTCTGGGATATAGTCATAGTTTTGTCACAAAGAATTTTTGGCTATAGTTGTTGGCACATGAGCATCAAGGGACCAAATGGGATCCTATAATCACTCTCATAACTCTTCGTGCATGTAACTAGGGATTTGACTAAAGTTTACCATTAACTGAAGTTATCTACATTTGACCGAAGACTCAAGAAGTTGTCTCTGATATAATATGACACTGGAAAATTGTTTCTAAACGTTATTGGGTTTTATTGCTGATGATATTGTATTGGGATCACTGTACTCTCTGCTGAATATTTTATGAAAATATAATAGAAGAAGAATTTAAAAAGGTTTTCCCCCTAGTGGGGTTTTTCCTTGGTCTTTGATCAAATTTAGTGTCTCTTGTTAATGTGTTGATTGTCTCCCTTTCCATTGCATTTATTGTTCTATTTTAAATTACTGTTGATGAATGGAAAGACTAATTCTAATTTTAAAAATTGCTAATTTAGGTGTGTAATTAGGCTAAAGTAATTTATACAACATAGAAAATTCTGAAAAATTAACACGGTAAGCCTCTTTCCCGAAAGCCTATTAAATATTTAAGGCAAAATTTGGGAGTGATATCCATCTCATCTCTTCACTAACTTTCTTCAAAAGCAAAGAGGGTAGATGTAAGAATATGTTAAGATCAATTGTATTTCATAAGGTTAGAGAGAAGAAAAGAGACTCAACTTAGGGAGATCTTTATGATCAACGGGAATAGTACAAGTTTAGGGTGAGCACAATGCACTATGAAATTGAAAGTTTGCATGGTTCCCAAGCTTTTCTCTATCCTTCTTCCATTGGTATACTTGATTGAAGAAACAACTAGTATATTCAACAACAATTAAAATCAACAACCTGTAATATCTAGATTTATTATTAAATACCTTTAGGGGGAGAATAATCAATTGGGGAGTAGATAAAACTCTTTTCCATTGATAACAAAGGGGGAGAATGATAAAAAATTGCCACCTCAAATCCAAGAGGAGAGTAAGAAGATAATGGCACTAGAGGGAGAGTGAGCAAACAATGGTATCTCTTCAACTTGATAGAGGGAGTGTTTCCCAAAGGTGGTATAGCAATCAATGACCAACAATATTTAGGAGAGTTTTCCATCAATGCCGAAGGGGGAGATTATTGAATATGTTGAGTATGTTGGAAGTTATTATCATTGATTTCGAGTCTAGTCATTAATTTCAAGTTTAGGGGGAGCTTGTCTATTTTCATGCATGCTCCTTATGTTTTTATTGATGTCTTATTTGTTTCCATTAATAATGTGCTAAGCTGATGATGAAAAGGTTTTTTCCTGAGTAGAAATCTTTGAAGGAATTTTGTCTCTAGATAACTTGCTCAAAAGAACATGAAAATTGCTTGGTGGATATCCCTCTCAAAGATATTTCCAATGGTATATGGAAATTAGCCTAACCCCCAAGGAATGAGGAAAAATCAGAGGTTGAAGTGTTGAAGCTTATTCATGGTTCCAAAGGATCGAGGATCTGCAAAGGCCCCACCTCATCATATTGGCACCAATTGAAAGTGGAAGGACAAAATATTAGGAGGAATAAAACACTGATGGTCGATGGGGATGACCTGATAGGTGCTAGTCACAAATCTTGGTCACCAAGGGGTCGATAGACAACACCCAGGTGTCTATCATACTACCCAACTAGATGTGCTATTGCAAATGACCAACACAACTGGTGAAGCTATAGGTGGTGGCTGATAGAATAAGCCCATGGTCCTAGCGCCTAGATATATGGAGCTTGGATAACTACCCAAGCACTTATTCGATTGCTAGTGGAACTTAAGTTCCCTTTACACAGAACAAATATGATGACAAGGCATTAGGTGATAGTCCTTGGCATATTCTTCGAGGAGACAAATGGTAGGTTGATGAAATGACATAATGATTAGATGAGGTGGACTCTAGATGACATGGAAATGTGACATGGCAGAGACAATTGGCATGACGATAACATGGCACCTTGAGGTAAGGACATGTGGGAGATGGATTTAGATTTTTTGGGTGGCCAAATGACCCTTTTCTGAGTGACATATGGTGGTGATGTGACATTGATGTGGTATGACATATGGTAGGTTGTGATGTGGTAATGACTTGGACATGGTATGGCTAATTATCAATAAGTTATTGGGTAGTGGTAGGAAGTGGGCCCAAACTTTGTGGCACCACATTGTAGTGCATACGATGATATGCTTTGGAAACCCAACCCCTCGATAAAAAATAGAAAGGTATGTGGGCCTTGAAGTGTCATATATCTTTTTGGATCTGATCAATTCATGTGATCCCTTGGCAAGTGATATAAAGATTCAATAAATGACAACCTATTATATCGAACAACCTCAAGATTGAACATTATGCAAGTTGTTGGTGTATTCTCAAGGTTTCAAACAACCCCCAAATAAAGTCGTCTCTTAGGTACAAGAGGATTTTTAGGTGCTTAAAGCCACAATGAACTATGTCTTATGGTATCCAAAGAGACAAAAATTCCCTTTCACTACATACACAAATGTTGATTAGGCTGGAAGTGTATGATAGGAAAAAGAAAAAGTGGTGGTGCTTTCTTCCTAGGGAAGTGTTTGGTGGCTTGACTAAGCAAAAAGAAAACTTTTATATAACTTTCTACTACTGAAGTCAAGTACATAGTGGATACAACAAGTTGTACTCATATTTTGTGGAGGAAGCAAACATTACAAGACATGAAGGGAACTTATGATGAACACATTTCCATTATATGTGACAACACAAGTCGTATCAATATATCTGAGAATCATGTTCTTCATTCAAAGACCAACAATATTCCCATAAAGTATCATTTTATTAGAGAAAAAGAGGCTAATCAAATTGTGAAGTTGCACTACAAGGAAAATACCTTTTGGTCGAGGTTATAACAAAGCTTTTTAGTGTTATAAAATTGTAAAAAATTGTCAAAAAGACATCCACTAAAACATCCATTTGCGATAGCAGATGTTTTAGCAGATATTATAACAGAACTTCATCACAACTAAACAAATTTCGGTGACAAGAGGTTTTAGTGGATGTTTTTCTAGCTATTCACTTCATGGAACAAGTAGCACCTGTGCGCTACATATATAAAAGATTCAAGGTTACATACATAACTAAAATCAACAAGGCATTGAATGCAAAGAACATCCATGCCTGAAATGTATACTTCCCCTGAGTGTATATATCAAAAAACACCTAGGGGAATTATTTTAAGTAACGACACAGAGGTACGCAAAAACATATTGCAGACTCTACACTGTTATTTAAACTAGCAACATCGATGCATGTGATTTGTATAAATACACTAGTGCACTAAGGTTATAAATAACTGGTGTTGTTAATTTGAATAATGCATCGGGGCTAGAAATAATATTTTGTAGCACCAAGGCATTAGTTCTTTGAAAGCACTGGTGCTTTAAGAATTACAATTCACTGGGGCGTTACTTGCAAACAATACTGATGCTTGAAGAACTAAACACCTCAGTGTTGTCGTTTTCTGAAAAGGCACTGGTCATAAAAGAAGACATCGTCATAATGCTTTTATATAATATAATGCACTGGTGAGTGTTTATGTTATGGACACTGATTTTTGTATGAAATTTTCTCTTTTTTGGGAACATCAACCTGTGAATGTGCAATTATTGTAATTTTTTAAATATGTTATTCATCGAAAAATTGACATATATCTTATAACAATATTCATATAATTTTTTTTTGATTAGTGTATTTGTATATGATGTTTGGATTAATTTTTTATATTATCATATTTCACATCTCTTCGTTATAATATTTAATTATCCATATATTTAATCAGTGGTGTAACATTTCACAGCGACATTGGATAACACAATAGAATAAATTAAAATGTATTTTATTATATATCAATAACATGCTCCTTGTCATACAAAATGGAATTGTTATTGGTAACCCCTTGTCTTTCAATTGAGACACTATGTCCATTTTTTTTCCAAGGAAAAAAACCGAGCTTTTCTATTATAAAAATAAAAGAGCTACAAACAGATGAGTTAACATCCAGCAGTTAGAGGACTGCCTGAAACATTCAGAATGTTGCCACATGGGCTCGCATCGTTAGTGAACTAACGTGCACAAAGAATAAGAAGGAGAAGAGAAAAGAGAACGAAAAAAAGGGAAAAAACCTGGCATCCGGCTCAGGTTTTTCGCCCCTTTTTCTTCTCAACCTTGCGCCACTCTCCCACAGTGGGCTCGGTCGAGACACTGACTAACTGGGCTGTTTCATTTTGTTGTCCTGTTTCTTTATCTGAGTCTGATGTATCTGAATGATGCTGCCGTTTGATGCCTCCCATGCTTTGATCCACGCTTGTCATCTGTTGTTGGGTCTCTGCCTGGAAAGAATGTGGCTGTAGTTCCTTGTTGACTGCTGTGTTTTCCTTTTGGGTCTCTAGACCAACCTCCTCTATGTTTGTATCGCCCTCCTCTTCTTCTGTTTCTGCATCTTCTGATACTGTGGGAACTTTCTTTTCCTCGGTTTTCTTCTTTATGACATTGTCTATGTTCTGCCATCCTTTGTGCTTCCTTTGTTGTGGCTTGTTCTTGTTATGGCTTTTGCATGCATTGAACAAATGACCTGTTTGTTGACATCCCCTGCATCTGAATGATGTGTTCTCATAGTCCAAAGATTGTTTCCATTGAGTATTGTTGAAGTTCAGAATGGTGCTTTCTGGTAACCCCTGGCTGAAATCTACCTCGACGCAAATTCTAGCAAAGGTAAAGATCCCTTTTAGATGTCTCTCTGTATCTATCTTTAACATTCTTCCGAGAGTATTTCCTATGGCTGCTAAGGATGAAAAGTGCCAAAAATGCATCGGAAGATTATGTAGCCTTACCCATACCGGCATTTTTGATACCACCATGGAGTTTGGATCAAACTCTGGGAACCAGGGGGTAACGAATAATCCCGCACTGCCCCAGAACCATGGTCCTTCGGTAAGAGCTTTATCCTTATCTTCTTCGACTCGAAAGACTACTATGAAGAATCCTTTCGAGCATAGGTGAATCCGGCAGTTTTTTGTCCATGTCATGTGTATCCATTGGAACAAAGCATCCGATCTAGGCCAGAAGCCGTTAAATCTACAAATGATTGCAGTTTTTTGTAGATCTGTGAAAATGCCCTTTACCTCTGGGATATCCAACAGAATGGAGGGGCTCTCTGGTGCTTCATCTACAATATACTGCCCTGGGGGTGTATTTACATTTGCATGTTCTTTCCCCTTTTGCGATTCTGTCCCCTTTGCTGCATCTCTGTAGGATCCTGTAGGTTTTGATGTAGATCCCTTTGTTCCACCTCGCAGCCGGAGATTGAGAATAACAGTTGAATCTTTTGCAACCCTGTAATGCTGGAGGGTGTGTTGATCCTGCATGCATAACCCAGAAAATAATAGGTTTTGTGATGCAGCTGGAATGCCCAGTTTGACCTGTATCTCTTTTTTTAAGTCCAATACAGTCATCCATACCCAGATCTGCACACAAAAGTGCCTTCCTTCTGTTGATCTAATAAAGATTTGTTTCAGATCTGCTATGTCTGCCTTGTTCTGGTTCCTTGTTACTGGTTTGAGTTCTGGGTCTGGTTGGCTTTCAAATGACTTATGCCTAGATCTGGCCAGATCCAATCGTTCCGCCCCGTGTTTATAGTGAATGGCCCGTTCAGTTGAGCCGTTTCCCCGATCTGGGCATCTGAGAGGATGCTGGGGGCTTTGTATCATACGCCCAGAGGGCGCCTTGAAGATGGGCTTCTCGTGGCTAAACTTTCCGGCGGTCAAGATAGCCGCCTCCCTCTCCAGAACCCCCAAGAACAGGGTGACCTCAACCCTTTGGAGTACCGGCTCCCGCTTCCCGTCCCGGAGTAGATCTTTAACCAAAACCTTGGAAAACCGCCGTATTGTGGATCGAAACCGCAGCAATCCCAGAAGGGGTTCCCCTTTTGCGTGGGCAAGGGTATCTGTCCAAGGTGAGCAGCCAACGGTGGAGGTCTCATCACTCCGAAAGAGAGTGAAGGGCGATAGATCTGGGAAATATATCCCCAAACAGTGAAACGCATTGCCCCGATTCGCCCTTAGACAGGCAGATCGAGCCAAAGGAAGAGGAGAGATCTCGAGAAAAAAAAAGTGTTGGATCAAACCCTGCAGCTCCTCTTCGTTTATGGATCCGGGCCATTTCCTGCAAAAACGATCGCAAGCTATGAAGCCCACGTCCTGGTTCCAATCCGATCCTGCATCCAATAAACCAGTGGGAGCATCGCCGGCGGCCACAAGACCTGCTGAAACCCTAAACTCGAATACGCCGGCCATTGTTTTCTCCTGTCTGCAAATAATCGACACTATGTCCATTACATTAAACAAAATGTCTAATTTTCAAAGACAATTATTTCAAAAAATACAACAGGTTGCATTGATATCCAAATAGATCACTATTCTTCACTGAAACTGTTGTGAGTGCTCGAGCTACTTCCATGACTTGGGTTATTTAGAAGAACATTTTGTTGATTGCATAGATTTTTTGTGTCTTCTTGATCTTGTTCCATCTGTAAACATAAAAATAAAGTGTAATGAGTGTATCTACGTTGGTGAGAATAATGAAAATTGAAATAATTAATATACATCAATGTAAATCGAATAGAAATGTAACATAGCAAGAAATCACTCATAAACTGTACACATGGTCTCAAAACCAAGTCTCATGCCTTGTTGCAATAAGTCTTTTGCTGAAGTAGTTCCATACGTTGTTTCTTTGCATGTTTTAAACCCCATTATAAATCATAGATATAATATAAAGAATTTTTTTGTTCTATTAATTATAAACCCAGAGAAGTAAATCAACATAGATACTTACAAATTCCACAATTAATTTTTGATATGCCAATATATACTCACAACCCATATTTAATCCAATGTCAGTCAACCCTTCAGATAACACTTCTTTTTATGTTAGCACCTATTCAAAGACATTCAAGGATGCTTGTTGTAAAGCAACTTAAAATATACAAAAATGAAACCTTGAGTTGTTATAAGGAAATATTAACAATTACTCACAAACTTTGATATCAACACTTTTATTCTTTGTCGTCTTATTTTATGTGCTGAATGAGTTCCATTTTGTTTTCTTTTTGCTAGAAAATACTTGAAAATTAATATTTAATCCTAAATGATTTTTTTATATATACAATGTCAATCATGATTAAATACATTTGAAGCATGTTGTTGTTAAGATGACTCCTCCCGTGATGCAATTATGTCCATTTCTTTTAACATATCCTTGTACATGTTTTTGGACATTCCTACTTACATGTTTTGCATATCAACTCATCGATCATTTGGGATTTTCATAATCTTGTTTAAAAAAGTAATAAACCATTTTTATATTGATATATGAAAACTAAATATAACAAAATTGATATTAATAAATGAATGGTTTGTAGTAATATATACATATAATTTTAGAAAATCATTTTAATTATGATTATTACCTTTTGAATGATTCTTTTCTGTTGTTGTATGTTTTTGCTATTACAAGTCTGACATGTCTCATTGACCATTACTCTAGAAATTCTTCCTATAGCTTAGATATAATTTGGTTCTTGGAATCATTGGATTGATTTTTTTATTGTAAGTGGAAAGTACGTCTATACTTTCGTTCCACTATATACCTCATAGTTTTGTCCCCCCCCCCACCCCCCCCCCCACTCCCCACTCCCCTTTTCATTAACCTCCAATACCACTCCAAATGAGCTAAGGACCAATTCATCGCCATTTACATGTTCTATAATTTTTCTTTTCTTAGAATGACATTGATCTTTTCCTTCTTTGTTGCTCCATGTAGAACATTATGCATATATGAATTAATAGATTGTTTGAAACATGTTATCGAATATTATTAAGTATATTATTAATGAAAAAAAAGAAACTCATATTAAATAATATTTTTTCATTCACTTGATTCATCCTTCTGCAATTTTTCTATGAGGCTTTTACACACTTATGCACTTAGATTAGAAACAATAATATTGACCTTCTTCATTTTGTGGCTCTACATGAGACATATTAACCAATACATATTAGTTAAACTTACATATAGTTCAAACATATTAATTTTGTAAAGAATTTACAAAGAACTTGCCTTCTTTGTTTTTTTCGATGTGCTATCATTTTGTCGATCAATATTTTTGTTACTTGACACCTTTTCACGCATTTTTTATAAATATACAACCTGTACCATTCAATACAAAAGATATTAAATATATTTTATACATAAATCAAATACTTTTTAGCCACAAAGAGATTTGGGAACTGATGCATTTATTTTAATCTATGCAACAATGTGTTTAAACCGTCAAACCCACTGGGCATTTAATTGTTCAACATCATCAGTGAAAAATATTTTTTTTAAATATTTTTTAATTATGACAGTGAGATTTGTAACGATAAAAGCATGGAAATGACTTAACGATGTTATTTGGCAAAGGCACACTGATGTGTTTGATTACACCGGGAGCACCGATACATAGGCTAAAGAAAACCGATAGGGTTATAATACACTAGTGCATTGTATTACACAGGGTGCACCAGTGCATTATATTACATTAGCACAACATAAAACATACGTTGTTTAAAAAAAAAAGGACACGACAGACAAGATTTGGATCTAATTCAATAAGTGATTCCCCTAGTTTACATGTCAAACGACCTATATATGTTAAGCACAAAAACTCATTAAATCTAAAATTCCTAAAATGAAAAACCTTAATTGTGAAGTTGTAGAGAGAATTAAACCCTAAAGTGAAATTTTGTAGTCACATAAGCAAGAAGAAGTAAGGGTTTAAGGTAAGTATTAATTATTTTTTATTTTTATTTTTAATTAAATCTAAATAGAAACAGAGATCATAAAAAAAATTACTAGTAAAATCAATAGTAAATTTTTTATTATACAAGGTTTATTTATTTATTTATTTATTTTTTCTGAATTTTGAATAAATATTATAGAAATTGTAAAAACTTTTAACAATAAAATTTAAATTTTTTGCTATGCAGAGTTTTGAGTGAATCACCATACCTTTCAAATTCTGATCTTTCTGTGGTTCCAAATTATTTTGCTATTCTACAGTGTTCTCAGTATGTCTCTCTCACAAATGATCTCTCTTTTAATTAAACCTTAATAGATATTGTACAAATTTTTATTAGTAAAATCAACAATAAAATTTAAATTTTTTACTCTGCATGGTTTTGAGTGAATCACCATACCTTTCAACTTTTGATCTTTTGAATAGTTTTGTTGCTCCAACGTATTCTGTTGTTGCACAATGCTCCTGGTATGTCTCTCTTGCAAATCACTCCCTTGAAAATTTGAGGAAAATAATGAAATAGTGAATAAATTTTTACTATTTAAAAGACTTTATGAAATTAGATATCAAAAAATTAATTATCGCTCATTTTTTAATTTAAAAGAAAAGAAAAAAAACTTGCATTTTTTTCACTTAATCTAAACATCCATGTGTTTGATAGTAAAGAACACCAGTGCATTTAGAAGTAAAGTGCACCGAAATTGCCGAGGCACCAATTTTTTTCAATGCACTGACATAATATAACTTTTTTTTGTTTTTTGAAATCCCAAAATGGTGCGGTAAATATTTTAATCCAACAATATGTATTGTATTTAAATGCATCAATATTGTAATTATTATAAGAGCATCGACATGGCAAATTTTTTTTTTTTTTTTTTTTTTAAATCCCAGAAATAGGTGCGTATCGGTGCTATTTTTATTTAAACACATCAGTTTGGTTTTCTACAAGAGCACCAACATGATAACAAATTTTATATTTTCAGAATGACGGAAAATGGTGTCGGTATTATTTGAACACATCAATGTTGTTATATTGATTTATATGCATTGGTGTGGTTTGTCCTAATAAGCGCGCCAATAAGGTTTAAAAGCTATCTGAAATTTTATTTTCACATAAAATGATATATTAATCTCAAATTATCTATTAGGATGCATCCACATGAATTACAATAGTTCATACTATACATTTTCCTCTTAAAGTCACCTTATTCTTGAAAAATGGTTTGAAAACTATATTGAAATTCAGATTGTGGTTATATGGTTCTCGAAATAAATTTTAGATATGCACACAAAATTTTATTTCTGATTTTTCTCAAATGCAAGGACAAAATCTCAATAATATCAAATGGCCAATTCTTCAAATTCCAGCTCCTTCCATATTTCTAATCAAAGTCCTTTGTTGATTTCTCCCTTTCCATCTCCAATAAGTTCATATTTTATTTATATTTCAATTATCTAACTGATTTTTTTTTTATCCATGTCAATTTGAATAAAAATGTATCAAAATTTCCAGGATCCTGATTCAGAATTGACTTCAGATGTAGAAAATATTCCTCCATTTCAAAAATGTCAGAAAACCTTATTAGGAGCAACATATCACAAGTAGCTGGTAGATGAAAATGGACAACCTCTTCACCCAGCCAATTGGAACATGGCATCTTCGAGCTGCAATCATTGATCAACGATGGTAATAATTATTTGGTATAATGTAATTTCAACAAACCAATTTCATTGATGTGCTTACTAATCTCATTGATATTGTACTAATGACGTTCAATACTTTTTGAAATTAAGATTCTAGTGATGATGAGCGACCCACCTACCATCTTCCATTGTGCCCCACTACAACGATAACTTGAGAGAATTCTACATTAATAACAAGACTCAAAGAGGAAGCCTGCAAAGAATGGTTGAATCAACCACCTATTCAATTCCCACTACGTCCAGATTCACTAGTTAGGAATCATTACAACAACAATAATTCTTCATCATAAGTTGGAAATGGAGGCAATCAAATAGAGGATGGTATGGATGATTACTTACATGATATAACTACCATAGACACAATGTTGTTAGACGCATTCCAAAATGATGAGCTAGGCAATGATGCTCATATCACTGATACCTTATTCGAAAGCCTAAAATTTGCTTCCACCACCCCTCTCTTTGGACCTGGAAGCAAGTCAAAGTATACTCATCGGGGGACAATGATGTTATTGTACTACTTGAAAGAAAATTTTGGCATGTCAAATGTATGTTTCTCGGGAATATTGAGGTAATTCATCTGCATGATCGATAAAGTCCCTTATATTTTGAGAAATCTTGTCACACAATCAACATTAAAAGTGGTCAATTTTATGAACGTTAAATATTAACATTATACAATTATATTCCCCACAAACTATAGGTTATTCAAAGATAAGGTTCTTCTGAGTGTGAATGTGTTGTCGGGTAGTTGTGAAGAGGGAAAGCTGTTGTTGAAAATGTTGGGTGTTGAGTACATATCATATCATGCATGTTTGAATGATTATATTCTATATAGAGGAGAATATGCAAACAAAGAGATATGTCCAAAATGTGGGAATGAAAAATACTGTAATTAAAAAAACGTGTAAATCACATGACCCTCCTCATAATATATTGAGGAAGATGCCTATAATCCCAAGGATTCAAAGGCTCTTTCATTCCAAAGAATTAGTTATGTTGAAGGGATGACATGCCTCACATAGAAGTGACTCAAGAGTTATGTGAATCCCAACATATTAAATAACCATGAAGAATGTAGTGGATACATGGCCTAAAAAATTCAACGATTAAGTATGAAGTTTACAACCCAGCATAGCCATGGATGGCGTCAATCCATATTCCCTACAAAACACCAACTATTTTTTTGGCCCATAATAGTGATCAATAACAATATCCCCTAATGGTGTTTTGTGAAGAATGAACATCTTATGTTAGGTCCCATAATCCATAGTAGAAGACAAATGAAGGATATGGATGTCTACTTACAACCATTGGTAGGTGAATTGAAGGAATTATGGGAAGGGATACATGTGTATGATGTATCAAGACCCATCACAATAGAGAAGAATTCTACGTTATATGGAATATGCACTTACACTATACATGATTATCTAGGCTTAGGATTTTTCTCTGGTAAATTAAAGTTTTATTGATTTGTTAATATATGTAATAGTATTGTTTCACATATTAATTTAATTCACTGCAATTGTTTTGATCTTCATGGTCGCTAACGTTTCATCTTGCATACAACAATTCTGTAGGTCTTGTAAAAAAAATGTATCATGGATGTAAATGTTGTGGACCTTCTCTGAAGGGTGGGTGGTCCGACCACCTACAAAAGCCAGTGTATGATTTCTCCAAGGTATTCCTCCCAGAAGAAAATCCTTACAAAAGAGAAACATCTACTTTCAATGGTAAACTAGAGAGAACCTAAATTCCTACAATAATGACACCAATTGAATGGCTTAGATCCTATGAGAGAGAAAAGGAGAAGGAGTTTGCATAAATGTTCGATTCAAATGGGGAACCTATGTTCGATGATCCATAATTCTTCGACACTTATGTTGAGAAGTTTCCTATTGGGATGAAAAGCAAATATGTCTTTTATGAACCGCCATGTTGGGAGCATCTTAAGATTTCCCACTTACTAGATCCCGTGCATATATTTATGGAGACACATATCATCGAAATAAAATGACATATTGGCTGTTAGGAGAGATCTTATTGCTTCAAAAACTAAAAGTAAACATTGGCCAAGACAAGAAACTAGAGGAGATGTTGGTCCCTCTTGGTCTTTCAAATAAGGTGATGTCCCATGGATTTTAAAGAAAGATGATCTTTCTTTGGAAAAGCCTAGTTATAATGAGCTTGAGGGTGCCTTATTTATATGGGTCTTCACTACAACACTACTTCATTGTGGAAAACTGTTTGTCAGGGTTGAAATCACATGACCATTTGAACCTTCTAAGAGTACGTATGTCAAAAACATGATATTATTATTTTTATTATTTTTATGCAATGGGATATTTTATAATTAATTTTTGTATAATATACTATTTATTGTGCAATGTCATTATCCTCTGCTCATGTGTAGGTGTGTGAACCATGAATTCCCTCAATACCTACAACATGCCATATCTAAATTATCTGCATTTTTACATTTGATCACATTAAAGGAGATTCATATGGCTAGCATTGCACGGTGGTGTCAAGAGATAACTGAGATTGTCTGTATGTTTAAAAAGGAACTGCCAACGAGTTTCATGGACTTGTAGGTTCATCTTCTAATTCACCTAGTAGATGAGGTTGCTTAGTTAGTGTGGTTTCTTGTCATTGGATGTTCTTCTTAGAGATGTACATGAAGAAATTGAAAGGTTTTATTCAACAAATGGAAAAACCTGAGGGATCTATGGCAGATGGGTATACATTGTATAAGTCTTTCTATTATGCCAATGAGTACTTCAAGAAAATAGAAAACACACCAAGTGTGGTGATTTGAGAGAGAAGGGGAGCTTCTAAAAATGAATGGAAAGAAGCACATGATAAAGAGTAATTGTCTTATCATTTTTTGAATTTCTACACAGTAACTATTCACACTAAACTTCATATTAATGGATATTTTGATCTCATATGTACTATATATGTTGGTTTGATTTCATTAGCGAATTCGGAAATTGAAGCCATCAACAAACTCATTTTTTATAATATGGAAGTGACACAATCGTGTGTCACATTGTATGAGCATAAGAGGAGGAAATGGGATAGTGACAAGAAATAATTCAAATGGTTGAATGGTAGAAGCATGCCTTATGCTGATCATTTAAAATAAAATATGCCAATGACATGCCCTAATAGTTGTGTTTCTGATCAATTCAGAGAGAAATGTAGTGCCTCTAGTTCTTACCCTACTGTTGAAGAGGATTCTCTAAACATAGGGATTGGGTGCAACAACTTGGTAATAATCTCTTTTTGTACAATTTTAACTTCATAATACACCTTTGAATTGTAACATCTATATATATTTTATATTTTTAATTATGTTTGGGTTATTAGACACATGACATTGTGATTTTTTCACTTTTTATAGGTGCATTTGTTCCCATCTATGTGGGAATATAGACATCATTTTCACATGGAGGATGTTGATGATGGATGCATGACACAAGACTATGGAGTGGAAGTCGAGTTCGAACAATCTAGTCTGATAGCCACAACGATAAAAACCTAATGCAAGGAATGTTAGGTTACATTGGAAAGATACAAGAGATCATTCAAGTTAACTTATCTTCATTCCAATGTGTTATTTTTAAATGCAAGTGGTGGGACACCTTTGATCAAAATAATGTAAAGGAAGATCAGTATAGTGGGATGATATCTATCAACTCTAGAAAGATGTGTCATGAAGCTAGGGAGCCTTATGTTTTCTTAAAACACTACAACTAGGTGTTTTTTACCCAGATGTGTTGGATAGGGGTTGATGGTTCATATTAAGACACAACCCTATATCAAAAAATATTTTTGAGAACAACAGTGTTATCATGCCAAGTGAATAAGATAATCATGGTGATGACAACAAAGAGTGATATGTACTTGTGTTATTTAATCATTTATACTATTGTTGTACGTTTTTGTTTTCTTTATTTTGCTAATTATATTTTTTTTTATACATTTTATATAATTGGTAAGATTCAAAAAAATTACACGTTTTTTTTGCAATGGAAACATTTTTAAACTTAAAACTAAGTATTTCCAATTGTGTACAATATCTATGATAATAAGGATTCAAGGTCACAATCCTTCTCAAATAGGAAAATGAGAAAAATATAACCAAAATGAGAAAATAGTGAATTTAGAAACAACATTGAAGATTTATTCTCGATTTGGATACTTATTGGTTTATTAATCAGTCTTCTCGTTTAGTTAAAAATCATTATAAATCATGTAGTGATAACTCTATTAGGACTTTAACAATGAAAAAATTGTGTATTAATATGTAATATTAAATTCTTGACATGAGAGGTAAAGTCATGTTTACTATATTTAAATTCCATTTCTTGCAACATTATGTAAACTAAAATGAGGTTTTATGCATGTATAAAATGTTGACTACACCTTTTTATGGACCATAAGAGAAATAAATGGGCTTACATGGATGCATGAGAGGTTTTAATTTTTTCTTCATGGATAATGGAACAATTTGATTTTTCTTTTCAATGGTAATTATAAATAAAATTTGAATAAATAAATATTTTATGGCTAAGAATTAAATGATAAATAATGTGATGGTGATTGAGATGCATTTGTTTGACTTTCAAATAGACTTGGTGATGAATTTTTCTTTCCTATTTGGATCATGTAAAATAAATATCTATTTTTATGTATTTATAAGTAAATTATTTAAAGTATACATGTCTTTGTCATTGTGAACATGATGTAATATTAGATAGGAGAAATGTGGAAACATGAATTTTAGTGACTATCTTGTAATAAGTACATGGAAAAAATAATATTTCCTTAGTTATTCATTAAGAAATAATCAAATATATTATTTGTAAAAAGTTTAAATCTAATATAGTATGATTTTTGTATTATTTAACTCATATTTATTATTAAAAGAAGTTAAATTTAAACCAATACAATAGCAAATAAAGAACCAAAACAACACCAAAATGTTATATATTTATTACTAGGAAAAAGTTCACTTGCCTCTTTAAGGGAGAACTTTCAATAGAGAAAATCCCCAACTACAAGTAAATTCACAAGCCCTATATTACATTTCTTGATCCTCATATTTAGAGAGAGAAATTTCTAATTTAAATTGGTAAGAATTGCTATAAATATTAAATTTAAATTGCTTGAAAATCTCATAACTTTAGTTATAAATTAAATTTTATTAAAATATAATTTTTTAAGTTATATTAAATCTAAATTAATTATAAAAAAAATTATGACTAAAGTTTTTTAAATTTAACAATAGATTAAATTTTATAAACCAATATAGATCCATCTTAACAACGGATCTACCAAGCACTGAGAGGGGTCAAATCTCATTATATAAAAAACTATTTTTAGAATGTAAAAGTTGAAAAAAGATGAACATGTCAAAATATGTAATCTCTTTTAGTGATTGATAAATCTGTGATTAAAATGGATCTATAGTATTGGTTTTTGATATCTATATATAAATCAACCATAGTGTAATTTTTCATTTGTTAAATTGTATTTTTGAATAATTTATTATTATTAATATTTTATATTAAAAATTGAATGAGTTACACATTTTCATCTTATTAAGAACTAACTAAATTATTTTACCTTTAATTATTTTTTCCTTGTGAATATTGAAATATTTTACTAATTAGGTTAGAAGGAATATGAATGAACTATCTAAGAAATAGAAAAATATTGTCGTAATTTTACAATCATAGTTTCAACCATACTAAACTTTTTAATTTATAAAAATATCTTTTCATTTTTTTTTAAGTAATTCATTTTACACACAATTTCATATATAAAAGTTTGATATAAGTTCACCAATACATAATTTACAATAAATATTACTTCATAAAAATAAACATCATGAAGATAACCATCTAACAAACATAAATATCATCTAAGATACACATTTAAATTCACTACCATCATCTAATTATATACACCTCTAGCATATATAAACATTGTTAGCTAAAACACAAATCTAATAATCTAACAAGGCATCATCATTGTGATTACATCTAACAAAACAAAAGCATTGTAATCTAACATCATCCCCACACAAATCCTCAAATTAATATACATCTCATGTCAAATAACTACTATCACATACACATCTATTTGCAAAAACATTAAATGAACATATCTAACATGACCTAAAAATATACACATCTACACCAACATATAAACTAAGTAAATAAACATGAACAAAAAAGATGCACCAGATACATAGACACACACACACGCACACACAAAAAAGTCAAATAACTACTATCAAATATCGGATACAACGAACGTAGTAGTGGCATCATGGTCTCTAGTAGAAGACGATGGATGGTCAAGTACTACCTCAACTATCGAACTTTGAGCTGGAGGAGGAGGTGGCTAGTCTTGTCTCTCAGACATGAGGAACATCCTCTAGCTCTCGCATGTGATCATAAGGTGAATGATGAGGAGGTGTACTACAAGAAGTATCACTAACACCCTCACCATGATTTGATGGAGTAGTACCAAAAGCATGATCTCCACCCCCATCATCATGATCTGACGAGGTAGCACTGCGTGAAGGCTCCTTTGATGTATCTGGCACTGCATTCCCTGCATGCCTCCTCACTCCTAGTGTCCAACTAACTTTGATGATATTACGCATAAAAGTCACCATCTCACACAAAAAGTCCATCAAGAGATCCATGAACCTAGCATCTGTGCTAATGTCTCAAGCCCTCGCAGGGTCGACTCCCTCCTCAACCAAAACTCTAGACTACCTCTCGTATTAGTCCATCCTAAATATTAGACTAGCCTTATAGGCCTGGATGTCCATTCCCCATTAAGGATGTGCCTCAACCTCTTGGGCATCACCCATCTCCTCATCTTCTCCCTTTGGTGGGGGAGGAGGCATGTCCCTAAGGAATGTGATGATTCTACAAAATATATAGTAATAAACAATAATTAGACAATTTCATTAAACAATTTAACAAAACAAGTTAAAGAAAATCTTAGAATAAATTTTATTCTAAATAATTAAGATAATAAAATGAAATTAGATTAATTTAAAGAAAATAATAATATTACCTCTATCATCGATAGGCTCATCCTGTGTGAAGAGGATGTTGAGATACTATCTCCAATCAATGCCCGTGTATAGAAACACCAACAAGATACATGTGTGGTAATTCTCACTGGTCAGTAGCGCCAATTCATAGCTGGAAATCCTAGCCAGATACTCCGGCAGGCCTCTCTTGGGCATTATCTAGCCACACATGCGCATCCGCACCTCATTCGTTGGCCTAGGAGTGCGATGGTCAAATGTAGGCCTCGTATTTGGAAACATCTAAAGAAATAAACAAAAAATATATGAAGCGAAAGGGAAAACCATCCTCCCATGTATCATCACACGACATCTATCTAAATCCCTATAAAATTGCCTCAAAAAAATGGCAGACCATCTGATACATTGTGGCGCTTGAATCAAAGAATCAACATAATATAAAATAAGGCATCTAATGTGCTACCCATCACTAGTATAGTTTGCAATGGTGGTCACTAATAATGGAGGCACCTAACCTCTTGTGCAACAAAAGAATCAATCTGTAGTTGTCCACAACACACCTGAAAATCTGTTGGATAGACTACGTGAGCCCCAAAATATATCTGAGAGTATACAAGTTGTATCTATGTTGAAACTTCATGGGGGACATCAGGGAACTAGGTAAAATCCTTCCATCTCCTGGATAGACCAATGATAAAATATATGTCCTCCGTAGAGGGCCTATACCATGCTTGAGAATTGACATGGAAAGCTTGCTCCTGGACACTCCACCAGTGGATCAAAAGTGCCAACGATATAGAGTGCACCTTCAAGGGTTTAGCCTCCTCATAGAACTAAAGGATGCCTAAATTCCTCAAGAGTGATAATTTAGTTATGCTAATAGGGCAAAGGTATAAATCCCTCTCCCTCTCTTAGGCCTCCCATGGTCGGAACACATTGTATTGGTCCGCCATTTTCTCCTACTCCTATTGTTGCTCCCACTGTTGACATCGATGCTACATGATTGACATATAAAATACATTAGCCTCATACATAAAACATAATTTTCTTTTATTAAATGAAAAATGTACTTATAAATATGGAAACATAAATTTCAATTAAAAAACAAATCCTCAGTGTGCCCAAGAAACAATAATGCACCGGGTCCATTGTGTTATCAAACAAAACCACACTAGAGATAGTGCATACATACATATCACACACCTCTTTTGGTTCACATATATACAATTTCATCGTGGTGCATCTCAAACTTCTACACCGGTGCACATGAATAACCTCTTTGCACTAGTAGGAAATGTTCAAGTTATCAAACGCACTGAGATATATTTTTTTATATTATATGTGCGGTGTGTTTGGAAATATAAACACACCAGGGATAACCTAAAAATGTGTGCACTGATGTACAATTTATATCTTTTACCAACTGTGCGTTTTCATTTACGAAACACACCGCAAAAATAATGATGTGTTAGGTTCACACACCAAATTGTAGTGCACCCAGTAAATTTACAGGGTGCACTGCCATCGGTGCGGCCCGAAGCTGTTGAACGCACCATACACAGTTTTGTTTTCAAAAACAATGGATTTTTTTACTTATTTTGCAATTCTAATCTACTAAGAAACTAAATTACAGAGAAAAATAGACATTACCTATACATTTGGTTGTCGGGGAGGCATTGTTGACATGTAATTGAGAAAAACAAATTTCACCACCATTTTGAGAAAATAGGAAAGCCACTCACAGAGCACGGTACAAAAGGATGGTGAGAAGGGGAAGCATTGACATCAGGGTACTTTCATGAGGCAAGAGTGGTACCATTGCTTAAGAGTTCTACAACACTATAGATGGTGAAAATAAAATTTATGGCTTGCAGGTTTTTGTTTTTATTTAACCCTCCTTCGATGCATTATTATAACCGCCCTAGTGCACCAAATATCCAAGAGCATTATTTTAAAAAAAATTAAAAACCCTATAGTGGTGCGCTTGTTAAGACACACCAAGGAGTTTGAATACATGTACTGCACTAGTTCTTTGTTGGACTACAACACCACATTTAAAAAAGAAAAATCGCCTAGTGGTGTTCTTTCGAAGATGCACCGGGGCATTTTAATACATGAACAACATGAGTGCTTCATAATAAGATAACATCACTTAAAAAGAAAAGAAAAAAGAAAAAAGAAAACCTTGTTAGGTCCCTATACTACTATTGTAACCCCTTATTGTTATTAGTGAAACCCCCTTATTATATTGTTGTGCCCATGTAGTCCCCATATTGTTATTACTGTGCCCCATAGAAGCCCACTATTATTATTGTTATGCCCTTACATTATTATTGTTATGTCGACTCTGATTACATTATGACCCCTTAGATTCCTATATATAGAAAGGAGGCCTTGTCATTTGTATCGGCCAAGAATTGTTCATTTGTTTAATTTAAAAGAGGTTTCCCCCTTGAAGAGGCTTATTTCTAAGGCATTGATCTATCTTTTCTATCTTTCTGTGAGCTGGTTTCATAACATTTGGTATCAGAGCTTTTGATTCTATGGTTTCGCTGCTCCAAACAAGTCATTGTGGAATTTTCTCAATAATATTTTTTCTATGATGTTTCATAAGATAAAAAAAAAACCATTTGAGCCGCAATCTCACTAAACCTTGGGTCTGAATTTCAGATCTTGTCTCGCTATATTTATGGAGATATGATATGAGGAAGTTAGGGATTTTGCAAGCTCTAGAATTCCATCTCAAACAAGTCATCATGGAATTTTCGCTCTAATATTTTTTATACAAAGTTTTAGATTCTGAAATTAAAACCCATTTGAGCCGAAATCATGGTGAAGAGAAGGCCCAAATTTCAAATCTTGTTTCGCTATATTTTCAAAGATACAGTCCAAGACAATTAGGTTTTTTGCAGGCTCCCGAATTACACCATAAACAGGTGACCTTCATAAAATCATCATAACTCTCTCTCTGAGCATCTGATTCAAATTTCATAAAACGTGATAGAAATAAGACGGACTTTAGTTTGTTGGGTATCATTTTTAGAACCTAAGGTAGAAATAATGACACGTGGCACGTCGTAAGAGTTCTCTCTACTGAACTAGTATATAATTAGGTCATCGTGGGAGATTGGACATAAATATTTCTTCGAGAATCCAATGCTGATCAGACTTGTGGGGTTAGAAAGAGGATTCAGAGGTCATCACACATCAAAATTTCAGTACTTAAATATTTGAAATTACATAGTTATATTCATTTCAATATTGACCCCCTAAAAAGAAGGAAAAGCGATATGAGGAAGTTTGATGGCAAGGATCCGTTAAATTGGATACTACAGATGGAGCAATATTTTGATCTACATGAGGTGAAATTGTTACAAAGGGTACGTATTGCATTTTTTTTTTGCTTAAGCAAGAGATGGTCCTTCTATTAACTTAGGTAAAAAATATTTTACACATGTTACAACAAATGCCCAGAGGCACAAACTCCCACAAAGGGGAGTGAAAATACCCTAAGTACCCAAAACAATCCTCCAAAAAATAGACAGAGACAAGACCTAGATTTCCCTGTAATTAAGAGCAGGCAAGTGGATCTGAAGTTCGTACCCCAAAACCGATCAAAGATCTGTTTTCTAACAATCCGACGGTCAAGATTCAACCTATGCAGGGTCGAAGCCCCAAAAAACCCCTAAATTTTCTCGATCAACGCTGACCGTCTATCTTCTCCTTCTAATCCAATGGCTATAGTCCATATCACGCGGCTTAAAAAACCCACTAAATACCGTGCGATAAAGGCGGTTTTCTCTGTCGATCCTCCGCCACGTATTGCTTCCTGAGTGGAATTGCTGGCTTTTCCCTAATACTATCTTTGGTTTGGAAGGCGCTCGATGAAGGTGGTAAACCACTAGTGGTTTTATCCTTTCAGCCCCACCAACATGCACACCAAAAGGTGGTCGTTGATCTTCCCTCTCCAGATCTGATGGCCACAGACCAAAACGGACCACACAACTGCTCATGAAAAACCCTAAAGTTGCACGATCAATGTTGACCATTGATCTTTTCCTTCTGATCCAATGGCTGGACTCCATATCACATGGCTTAAAAAGCCTGTTAAAAACCATGCGATGAAGGCGGTTTTCTTTTTCGGTCCTCCGCCACGTGTTGCTTCCTGAGTGGAATCACTGGCTTTTCATTAATACCGTCTTTGGTTTGGAAGGCGCCTGATGAAGGTGGTAAACCATTAGTGGTTTTATCCTTTCGACCCCACCAACTAGTGCACCAAAAGGTGGTCGTTGATCTTCCCTCTCCAGATCTGACGGCCACAGACCAAATCAGACCACACAACTACTCATGAGATACCCAGTGATGAAGGTGGTAATCATTGTCCATCCACCTCCACGTGTCGCCTTCTGAATGGCATCGCTTGTCTTCCAGGAAAACTTCTCCCGGGTCAGAGGTTGCCTGAAGCAAGTGGTATGTCTCGAGCAGTTTTTGACCCCAGTAATCTCTTCCTTTAACACCTTCGTCTTCCATGGAATCATTCCTCCTGTGAATAGATATTTCTTGTCTCAATTACTACCTCTGTTTCTAGAAGCCCCCTTAGAAAACCAATAGTGCATCTCCGCTAATAGGCCATCTGAAGTGAACTTATCCATCATTTTCATGAAGTAAAATTCTTTCTCTTGATTTTTCCTAATACTGCTATCTATCGCTGAAGACCTGGGATGAGCATTCCTCCTTCAACCTGTACTCCGTTACCTACTCCCACCAGCAGCACAAGTCGATATGCTTGTTTCATACCCCCTCATTAGCTAGCCAATCTGCAACTTTGTTGGCTTCCCTACGGACATGTACCAACCTAAGAGTTCTCAGCATTCTTAGGTGTGCTTGGATTCTTTGGTAGACTTTAAGAAGCCGCCAGTGTCCTGAGATTTTCTCTGTTGCAGTGCCAGCATTTATCCTCTTCACTGAGTTAATGACTAATTCTGAGTCAGCCTCAATGATGACATTGTGAATGTTGTACTTGAGCAATATTTCCAGGCATGATTCCATCACCATGAGCTCCGCCATATTGTTGGTTGCTTTTCCTAGATAACTATGGAAGATGACTTGTATGTTTCCTTCCTCATCCCTCATGACCCCTCCATATCCTACTTCTCCCGGATTCCCTTTTGAGGCCCCATCTATGTTGAATTTTAAAAAGCCATGTGACAGGGGTTGCCATGAAGCCTTTTCTGTTGAGGTATTCTTGTTGATCTGCATAGAACCCTGGGGGGGGAACCTTGAGCTCTAACTTCACCAATATTTTGGCCTCTCTTTGTCCGATGGGTTTGCCAGTAGCTACACCTCCTAAGATATGAACAATCTCTTTGAGTTGTTTAGGGATTAGCTTAAGGATGCTACTCAGTAGACTCGCTTTATCCTTGAAAATCATGTTGTTGTGCTCCTTCCAAACATTCCATATTATGAATCCCAGGGTCAGCATCCAGGCGGAGTTAATGATCTCATTATCCGAAAAAAAAATCCGCCATTTCTCAAAGTAGCAATGATGTCATTTACATTTCTGTCTATCTGCTTAAGACTTCTCCAACCCAATTCCAAAGTATTGTAGTGAAGCTGCATCTATTTAGGAGATGATTTGTAGTTTCTTCCTGTTGTCTACATAAGTGACATCTTGAGGGGCCAACAAAGGCTCTTCTTCTTAGGTTATCCCATGTCATAATCTTGCCCTGTTGAACCAGCCACTTGAACAGTTTGACTTTCATCCAATGAGGATTATCCCAGAGTTCTTTCCATGTCTTATCAGTGTTTGGAATGTTAAGCCCTGAATCTATCCTTTTGGCCTCCCTAAGATTAAAGAGACTTGTCTTGTTCTTTCCCCATCTTAGTTGATCGTCCAAGGTTGAGTTTAAGATTTGTTTCTTGTCTAAAAGACCTTTAAGGGCTATAGCTTGAGTGTGCAACATGCCCATTCCAATGTAATCTGAAAGTTTCCATGTTCTCCATTTCCCATCGTTCCTTGATTGGTCCCAATAGTCACTTACCCGCCTTAATCCTTTGTTGATGGTATTGGTGTGAATGTCTGCTAATTATCCTCCCAGAACCAGGCTAGATTTCCATTTCTGATCTCCCAAAAACTGTGATTTTGGACTAGGGCCCTGTTCTCCCATGCCCTATTCCAAATTGCAGAACCTTTTACTTGTCCTGTCATTCTGATGAGGTTCTTCTCCTGCCACTCTCTTGCATATTTTTGCTTCCAAAGTTTTTCCCAGGGGGCTTGTATTTCCTTTAGCCATCTCCACCAGATTTTGGCACCAAGAACTCTGTTAAGAATTCCTAGGTCATGAAGACCCAAGCCACCATGGGACTTAGGTTTGCATACCCTATCCCATGCCACAAGAGCCCATTTCTTCTTTTCTTCACCTTTCCCCCAGAGAAAGTCTCTCTGAATGTTTCTTATATTAGTAATTACACCAGTTGGTGCTGGAATGGTTGATAGCATATAGATAGGGATACTTTGGAGGATAGCCTTAGTTAGAATTAGTCTCCTTGCTAGATTTAGTGCTCTATTTGTCCATTTGCTAATCTTATCTTTTAGCTTATTAAGAACAAGCTCCTAGATATCCTTGTGTAGCGGTTTGTCGGTGAGGGGAACTCCCAAGTAGTTCGCAAGCAATGACTCCCTTTGAAAGCCCAAAATTCTTGAAAGATTTCTTTGTATTGAAATATCTATATTGAAAAAGAAAATCTTTGATTTAGTAAGACTTACCTTTGTGCCTGCTACCCTAGCAAACTCACTCAGAATCTACTTGAATGCTTTGGCTTCATTGACAGTGGGTGTGCCTTGAAGCATAGTATCATCCACAAATTTCTGATGTGTCACCATGTCCCCACCTTGAGTGAGTCTTAGACCCTGAATTCTCCCTTCCTCCTTTGCATCTCTAATCACTCTCCCTAACCCTTCCATCATTAGAATGAAAAGGAAAGGAGAAAGAGGATCGCCTTGCCTGAGACCTCTAGAAGGCTTGAAGGTTTTGGAGGGAGAGCCATTGAGAAGAATTGAATAGCTGGTGGTGGTAACTAGCGCCATAACCCATTTAATCCAATTGTAATCAAATCCATAGGCTTTTAATATTGCTCTTATGTATGACTAGCTAAGTTTGTCATAGGCCTTTGCTATGTCTAGCTGAATTATCATTCCTGCCTATTTATTGGTAATGAGTGAATGAACCATTTCATGTGCTTGAATTATGTTATCTAGAATTTGTCTTCCTTCCACATAGCCCGTTTGCTCCTCTGACACTAGGGTTGGGAGGAGTGGTTTGAGACGGTTGGCAATTACTTTGGATATTATTTTGTATACCACATTGCATAATGCTATAGGTCTAAATCTGTCTGGAGAGGTGGCCTTTTCCTGTTTGGGGATTAAGGCAATGAAAGATTCATTGAGCGCCTTTAGGACTATCTTAAAACGTCGAGAGTCTTCCACTACCTCCAGGATGTCCTATTTTACTATCCTCCAACAAGCTTTGAAAAAGTCCACATTGAAGCCATCCGGGCCTGGTGCTTTCCCATTGTGCATCTCTTTAACGACTTCCTCAATTTCTTCCTCTGTTACTGGTCTGTTGAGATTATAATTATCTTCTCTAGTAACCAATTTAGGAATGTACTGAGTAAATTTTTTCGTAAACTGGTATCTATCTTCCGAGGTTTCCTTAGCAATTTTCTGAAAATGCTGGACTAGAACCTTCTCCATCTCTTCATGAGTGTTTCTTTCTATTCCATGTTGATCTGTGAGTTTCACAATTCTATTGTTGTTTCTGTGAGCTACGGTGAATCTATGAAAGAATTTGGTGTTTCTCTCCCCTTATTTAATCCATTGTACTCTGGATTTCTATCTCCAGAATATTTCCCCTTGAAGAGATCTGTTATCCCATACCTGCTGGAGTGACACTGCCATATCTTTCCTTTCATTTGTATAGCCTTCTATGATAAGAATATGGTTTATTTCCTTTAGTTTCTTTTCCACATCTTTAGCATTGAAGATATTACTGAATTCCTTCTTATTCCACTCTTTGAGTCTGCCTTTAATGTGTTTGAGCTTGTAGTGTAGAAGGAACATCTTTGTACCCTGAAGGTGTAGCTCTTCCTTCCACCATTTTTCGATGTTTGTGAGGAAATCTGAGTGTGTGAGCCAAGCATTCTCAAACCTGAAGGGGGAGTTCCTTGGTTTACCAAAAAGAGAATCTTCCAAGTGGATAGTGTTAGGGCCTAAATCGACCTGAGGCTGAGAAAGGCAGGATCTAGGGTAACATCAAACCACGCTTAACCTGGTAGCTAGCCCTACCAGGTCGGGAGAGGGCTCTCTCCTTGTCAATCTCAGAAGAATATGGTCAATGGAGCTTGATATGACTGATTTAAAGATTGATTTTAGGCTAGGTATGTGATCTGATGAGTTTGATTGAATTTAATGTTGGTTTACTGGCTCAAATGTGAAAGGCAGTTTTGGGTCCGGGGAATGGACACAGTCTTGCAGAGATCTCTATGGGGCAAGGTAGGCAAATGGTTTAGTACTTCGAATTGAGTGAGATGGAGAGCTTTTAGACTGGTGAGAAGTTGGAGAGGGCATGAAAGTCTCAGGGATCCTCTTCAAACAGTTGAAAACATAAATAACTAAACAAACCCTAGGTAGAGCACTGCAACATCAATGAATTCTACCTTTATCCTTGATTCATTTAGTTAAGCTAAACAGAGAGAGATGATGGCATACATAAACACATGTAAACTTGAATTACAGAAGGGAAAATAGTACCAAATCAAATTTCCACAAGAATCCCACAAAGTGCTACAAACCCTGGTCTATTCCTTTGCCAAACTGCTGAAATGAATGTACAATAATGCTCAAAGCATTCACAAGAGTCCAACCTTTACCAATGACGGAAAAAATACTAGATATAGGAAAAAAAACAACTCATGCTAGGCTTTAGGGTTCGAATTCATGAGTTTAATATCTGTTTCAACAAGATCTAAACTAAGAACTAAAAAGTAGGCAGTGGAACAGATTGCCTCTAAAACCTAGGAAACTGATTCATTTAGTTGCAAACTACCTTTTCATGATGAATATACCTCCATGAGTGAAATTTTAGCATATTTCCATCAAATTCCATCAAGTTACATCAAACTACATCATGAGTTTTACTATGAGAGAGAGAAAAGTCAAAATGAGAAAAAACTAGGCGAAAAAACAAAGTTTTATGGCAAAAAAGTCAATTTTCCATCCTGTGCGCCGCGCTCCTGTCCCTGTGCGTCGTGCCACTTTGGAGCTGATTTTGGAGGCCTTCCCGTGCACCAAATTTGCTCCAAGTGGACTTGTTGGAAAGGTTTTCCTGTCTAATTTCCAAAATAAATTGAATTTTTGAATTTGTCTCCATTTTCCCCTCCAAAAATGAGTTCTCCAAACACTGTTTCCTGTGTGGCCAAAAAGGGACAGAAAGGTCATTTCTGAGGTGTTTTTGACCTTTTTAGAAGCTCAAAACTTGTCAACATTTCTTGGCCATGTGAGGGCATTCGTATTTTTCCATGAGGAATCCAAAAATTCTGAGTTTTCCTCCAAAGGAGGTCCCTATCAAAAGCGTGCACCAGGTGGCGCGACGCACCAAGCAGAAAAACCTGTTTTTTAGTCCAAAAATTCAAAATTTGCAAAAAGTTTCCAAAATTTCTTGAAATTTGGGCTGAGTGTCCTTCATTAAGTGTTGTGTTGGGCTAAGGAAGCCTCAGCCAAGATCTAGAGTCTATCTTTCTCTTTTCTCTTCCTCAATGCTTTCCTCAACTTGGCCTTCAAAATCCTGATTCTCGCTTTGCACACCTTGTTTCTCGCCAAGTAGTGGTAGGCCATGTGCCTCAACATATTTTTCTCTCTATTGGCCTTCTCCAACATCTTTTCCAAGTGTAATTTTGTCCTCTCAAGCCAAGATTCACGATCAGCTTGAATTTCTTGTTCAAGTGATGACAGCTTGACTTTCCTCCTCTTGGCAGCTTGCCAGTTTGCCCTTATGTTTTGGAGCTCCATGATGGTTTGCTGAACCTCTAACTATTTTTTTCTCTACTCCAAATAGTTGATTATCCACTTGGCTCTTTCCAGGTTGAGAGACAATTCATGAATGTCATCTTGCTGCTCCCGAGTGATCTCCTTGAGCTTTGAGCTTTGAGCTTTGGGAGCCCAAATCAGTGTCATCCTCCTGAATAAGAATGAAATCTATCTCTTGACCTTCTGAAGGTCCCTCATCATGTAATGGCTACTTACCCTTGTCCTGTACCTACTTTGCTAATGGAGGAAACGAGACCCCTTCCACCCCGGGTGGAGATAGTACTCATTTTGCTGCTGCAAATAATATCCTAGTGCCCTTTTGGTATGTGACAAACACTGGCTCGCTGGTGGTTTGTGTTTCATGCACCTCTTGTTGATGTGAAGGCTCTCTTACCTCATGAAAAACTGATGGGGGCACTTGAGGACCTGTGAAGACCTCATGTGAAATGAAATCCTCCCATGAAACATTCAGTAAACTGAGTTGATGCAAAACCACAATTTTAATTAGTGCAAAGTGATAGATTGTTAAGTTTAGGTATGTTCTATGCAAGAGCAATTTATTTAAATTTTCACAGTTAGCAATCACATCAGCATTACGATAAACTGCAGATAGAACATAAATATAAAACACAAAAGACAAGCCAAGGCAAGAGGACACAAGATATGGCGCAAGCCAGGGACAAACCCCACAATGTGTGGGGAAACCCTTTGATCAAATCTTCTTTTATCTTCAAAGTTCAGCACAGAGAGAGAGAGAGAGATATAGTACATTTACAACAGAAGTCAACACTTTGACTTATCTAGATCTAGCATAGATCATTTCGTATAGTAATGAGATCAGTTGAAGACATTCTGCTTCAACTGATTCTCAAGGTGGCTCCTTCACCTATCATCGTGTTGCATTTGGTCTTATAGTTGCACCACTGCATACTACCTCATGCGGTTGTCCATGTCCATGATCTTATCCATCATAATGCTGCTCAAACTAATGTGCATCATCATCATGCTGCTGCCCCTGCTAATGTATCATTGTGCTGCCCATGCACATGATCTCATAGTGCTGCCCATCATGCTATTGCCCATGCTCCATGTATTCGTTGTACAGCCCATCCACAATATATCATGTTGCTGCCCAAGACTGCGTTATATATATGTGTCCAGCGTATATATATAACTTATGTACTATAGCGTATATTGTCCAGCGATTACTGCCCATCGTATGTACAGTCTAGCGTATATATAAAGACCATACATATCAAGACCACATACATATTAAGACCCTATATACAACTGGAGCAATATCATACATATCAAGAACCTGTTATATAACGTTGATGCCATACATATTTTTATCAATTTTCACACCATAGCAATATCATATACCATCACAGTATTGTGATCATATGCCATTATAACTAGGGATATCATGCGAATGCCATACCACATTAGAGAGACGAATGCGAGACCATATACCAAAGCGAAAAACCTCTGCGGCCTCAGCGAATATACAAAAGAGACATCAGTGAGTATATGCAAGAGTCTTTGGCATCCTCTACGTGAATATAGATAACCTCTGCGATGTGTACAGGACTATCCAGCGGATGTATATAACCATAACTGCAATGTATGACATGACTGCCCAGCGTATGATTGCATAGCGTATACATAACTCCAGCTACACCTCAGGACTGTGGAATTATGACTGTGGTTGACTGTGTCCTTTTATTACTACGTCCACCATTTATCTTACAGCGTGTAAGTTCCTTAATAACAACGCATATATATATATATATATATATATATATATATATATATATATATATATATATATATATATATATATAGATATAGATATAGATATAGATATAGATATAGATATAGATATAGATATATATATATATATATATATATATATATATATATATATATATATATAGATATATATATATATATATATATATATATATATATAGCTATATATATATATATATATATATATATATATATATATATATATATATATATATATATATATATATATATATATATATATATATATATATATATAGATATATATATATATATATATATATATATATATATAGCTATATATATATATATATATATATATATATATATATATATATATATATATATATATATATATATGTTATAGACATTTTTGTGCCTTGCATCACTGAGCATGAAATGTCAATAATCAAGGGATCCAAAGTCCCTAAACATGTTGTTCCTACCCCTAGAGGAACAAGGCCAGCAAACCACAGCACTTAACAAAAGTTCTCCACCTGAAAACACTCAAAAACAAGGCAATTCTGGATCATGTCAACTGCTCCACTGAGCATCTGCGCTGAATGTCAACTGCTCCACTGTCTACCTGCATTGAATGTCAACTGCAAAGAAGGCTACCTGCGCTGAACGAGTTTAGACAAGTGGCAGAGTCATTCCTCAAGGTGTCAATGCCCAGGAAGCTTCCAAAATGACACTTGGATCAGGGAATTCAACTGGTGATGAGTAAGAGATTCCAAATCTCCAAGTGGAAGCAAGAACCTCCAAGTGGACTCAAGAACTGAAATGGGAGAGGACACTAGTCAGTCTCAGACCAGTCTCAAGCTGACTCATCCTCTCTCCAATATCCCTATATATAGATCTCTCTCCATGAGATCAGGGGAGGCTGGAATTTGGTATTTGCAAAGAATTGTTGTTGGTTTGTGGCTAGAAACATTGGGTGTGTTATGCTTTGAAAGGAGCTGAAGAAGGAATTCCATTCTGCTAGGAAGGAGATGCTGGATTGGAGCCCTATGGGTTGTATCTCTTCCTGAACCCTGTTACTTTCAATAAAGCTATCTTGATTCTTTCCTATATGCTGGTGTATTTTGTATGATTGCATTAGTATATTTGATTTACTTCTAATCCTGAATCATTTATGAATATGTATATTTGCCTTTGTATTGTGTTCTTCTCTTGTTGCAAGTAGTTGTTCTCTTGTCACAGGTAGTTGTTCTCTTGTGATCTCGTGGGATTCAAGTAGCTGTTCTCTTGATCAAGCAAGGAGACAAGTATCTGTGGACACGCAAAGAGAAGAGGATCTAGTTCGAGGGACAACCGGAAGACAACGGTAAGTCTGCCGATCTCCTCTTTTTCATATTTCATAAAGGAAGAAATCATGATAGCTGTATTCGTTTGTTGCTAAGGCGCTGTCACACCTTAGGTGGATAGGATCATCCTGCATAGGCATTTTTCCCCACAACAAATTGGCGACTCCGCTGGGGAAGAACTTGTTTATTCATTTCATTTGTGTTTCCGTCATTTGTTTACTTCATAGACTTGACAGCAATTCTTGAACTACATCTTTCCCAGATGCAAATTAAAAGTTGCTGCTTTGATCCAGTATGTTGGACTTGTCTATGATCTAAACTAGATCCAGAAATGATTTGATTGATCCTTGTGATAGTCTTTAGTACCCTATCAAAGCATCCCTCTGTTTATACCTTGCTTGTGTTTTTGATTTGGCCTGAAACAGTTGATTTTTGAGCATTTTTTGACCCAGAAACCAAGGGAAACGAGAGTTTCTCTCTTCAGCGCAGGCACTGTGAAGGCAGTCTGCATTTCAACGTAGGTCCCGAAGGGGCTACCTGCGTTGAATGTCAAACTGACAGTGTTGGACCTGCGCTGAACCAGTGTGGCCTTGTGCAGCTGGGGTTCTTTGTCCTCTTTTGCCCAGTTTTGATCTCTGTTTTTGCAGCCTTTAACTAGCATAGGTACTAGTCTGATAACCCTTTTCTTTGCCTGAATTCCGCCCCATTTTTGTACAAAAATATTGTGAATGTTTTTATGTGTTTGTGGCGTCATTTACAGTCTTCCTTTGCATGAGTAAAGTAGTCTTTCTGTAGCCTTTGATTCAGATCTGATTGAGAGTGATCTTAGAAGAGAGTTCATTGGCTGTTTGTTTAGATTGATTATAGTTTTACTTTTGCTTATTGGTTTGAATTTGTTCTTTTCAAAGTATCAAAACGAGTCTTTATTTCGAAAATCGCAAAGTGATTGTAATCTCTTCTACCCTTGTTGATTTCGAAGAAAGTGAACTTGTTTATTTTGATCATTGTAAAAGCAAATTCAAAGTTGTGCAAAAAGCTTTCTTTGTAGGCATTTATACTAAGAAAGTTGAAAACAAACACCTGCATTGTGCATTTTGCATTTGATAAGTTTGCATGTTGGATTTAGGGAAAGTGCATTAGAGTGTGCTGATTGCTCTTTGAGAAAAGATAGTCGCTCTCTTTTCCCTTACTAGCTAGGATTTTCAAAGTTGAAAGATTGTAAAGCTTGCTTATCATCTTAGACTGCATTTAGGAAGTTGTATCATACATCTCGTGGTGAACCTTGAAAGGAAAACTTTAAAAAGATCAACCTAAAATAAACTGAATGAACCTAACAATGCTTTGTTACATAACGCACAACATAGAGGTCTAGGCTAGAGACGTGTTCCGGCGTCGTTAAACATAGTGACTGTCGATCTCGAAGAAGGTGGGTGATTCCTCCTGAGAGTCGGTGGCGCTAATATGGATTGTGCTCCCACGTACCGTCGTGTATATATTGGGAGACCCCTATAGGCATATATCTTTTATCCTTAGGAAGCCGTGTCGGCCGCCCTACTGATCGCAATGCAGTGAACACAGCATTCACGAAGATCGACCACCCGTACCGTAAAAAGTATTCTGTGGTTTTGTGAAAAGTTCGGCACACCCTCTGCCTAGATCTCCAGAGTAGTTTCTTTTGGCCTTTTTCAGACTCTATAACAGAAAAAGTCCATCCGAGCATTTGTCACTTCGGGCTCGTTAAAACATCGAAGGAGACTAGAGTCATCTTTAGCTTTTTCTCGACTCTTTAAAAGTGAAAAAGCAAGTTGTGTCTAAAAGCGTCGTTAACAATTTATTTTAAATGGAACAATCACCCTTTAATCCTGCGTTGATCTTTAGGTTGAAAAGATGGAGCACACCAACCAAGGAGTTCCCTTGGGTGGAAATCCTAGTCTCTTCTCCTCTTGGGAAGATGTTGGTGCACCCCACATGGCCACATTGTCGCTTCCAGGACTGACAATTGGCCTACCAGTTTGGCTCTTTTCGACCAATGTCGTTCAGAATACCACCACTCCTGAACAGTCGAGTCAACAGTTAGATCAGACAAGAGTTGCCTCCCAGCCTTCCACTTCATCTTCCTCCCCTCCTTCCCCTTCGCTTGACGGAACTAGTCAATCAAAAAATCGGGTTCCTAAGGAGAAGAAGGAGAAAAAGAAGAAAGAAAAGAAGAAGAAGGAGCCTAAGGCGACTGGCGGCAAACAAATGTCATCTAACAAAAATCCACACACCTCACTCGTAAGGCCTAAATCGCCATGCATCATATGCAGGGGAGACCACTTCCATAGGGATTGTCCCTGTATCCCACGGATACTAAGAGACTGGTCTCCCCGTTTGCACAATTCGGGAGCATCGACCTCTGATAGCCATGTCGACTGCTCACCATCAACTAGTGGGAGTGAAGCTCCAGGACAGAATGGGAGAGTTAAATTTCCCTGCAGACTGTGTGAAGGCGATCACGCCATCCACCGTTGTCCCTTCTTAGACGAGGCAAAAAGAGTTCTGGAAGATCGCCCGATTTTACGAGCAAATCTTCCTCCTGGATATCAAAAACTCTTGCCAAGTCCCTCACTAGTTGAGAAGCCGGCTGAGCCACTTAGATGGTCAGCCGAAACACCTGTCATTGAGGAAGAACCATCTGGATCCATGCCTGATGAAAGTCAAAAGGTTGATACGGCAGTTGACCCGGTTTTGCCTTCAGAGGCTCCATCTTTGAATGACACCATCACAGAGGAGAATACGGACGACACCGTCCAGGTTCTCTTCATCAGCACTGACTCTGATAATCAAGGGGGCAAAGCCACCATTCCTTTGTCGCAGGAAGGAAGTTCATCAGAGCGCTATCCGGCCGTATATTCGGTCCCACCACCAAGCAACCTGGTTGTGTCCTTTGATTGGAACCAACTAGGCAGACCCCGGTTGCCAGCCAGTGTGCCATTCAGAATTATTTGTCAAATATACAGAATGGTAATGGCTGGCACTATCATTGATGAGGGGGCATCTGTGAGTATCCTTTCCTCTATTGCTTGGAAAGCGCTTGGTTCGCCGACGCTTTTACCTGAGATGAGAAATCTATCAGGTTTTGATAAAGGAACCAGTCGACCTTTAGGGATCCTCCCCAATGTGCCTATAACATTGAAAGGGAAGACCGTTCAAATGAATGGGATGGTCGTTCAAGGACCCTTGGATTATAACCTACTCCTTGGACGAGACTATATATATTGCATGGGAGCTGTAGTCTCCTCACTCTTTAGAGTAATGTGTTTTCCGCATGAAGGAAGAATGGTCAAGCTCGTGGACCAACTTTTGTTTCCCGGATCACACATCGCAAATAGTCATTTACCATCCCTGAATGGTATATTCATGCAAGAAGTGTCTCAACGCACGGTCTGTCCTCCTGATGAGCGCGAGTAATCCGGGAGGATATGACCGGAACCCAGGGGGCATGCATCCTGGCCTGCTTCGGCAGGGAAACTTTGGGTATAGGGTAGGTTTCCGCGGGAGAATATGACTAGTCCGTACCCCGTCCGTGGATGGAAGAGGGGTTGTTCTAGAATAAGATTCTTTTGTCAAAGTTACGTGTTTGGCACCAGTCATTCACCCTTGTCTATTTCGGTAGACATTGCCGAGGAAGTGTTTTGTTTGAAAGATTAACGAGACAATCTTTGGGTAACCTGAAAGAGGTAAGCCTCTCTCGATTAAAACAAATGTTTTGGCGGAGGGTAAGTAGAGGTAACCTTGAAACTCTGTTTTATACCTGGGGGCATGCAAACCTTTTGGAGTGCAAGCAAAGAGCAGTTATTTATCTGTTTTTTGGGTTAGTCGTTTCCTAACTTGCATAAAGAAAGGATCGGGAGCAAAGCTTGGTGAGATGAAGCTCCATAAAAAATAGAATCTTGATGAGACACTCTTATCAAAAGACTGGGTAATCGAGCAGTTTTAGCATAAATTTCATGCTCGTTAAAAAATAAACGCAAGATCCAAGTAGTTTTAACGCGGTCTTCATGCTCGTTAAAAAATAAATATAAGCAGTGAGCAATGTTCCCTCCAGAGTTTAAGCTCATTTTTAAATAAAAAATGAACCTATCCTGGTAAATAACCGCTGTGATCGTAAATTTATCAGCCATAAAAACCTTGGTCGTGTTTGCACCTGCCACCTCCACTTTCATTTGGCCGATCGTTCACCTCCATATGATTGTTTACCCATTTTGAGGAACAGTTGCGAAGAGTGATTTCACCTAGCCATCCTTGTGATACTGCCGTGATTGGAAAATTCCAACCTGTACCTGGAATCAGTTGCTATCCCTGTTTATCACTCGTTCCTCAAAAGACGAGTCTTCTTTAAGCTCTTTTCAACTGACTCGTAAAATATGAAAAGATTGCCGAGTTTTGGCCTTCCAGCTCGTTAAAGGACCGGAAGAGCTATGCCTCCTCTAGATTTTAATCTTTTTGGACCTGAGGGATTATTGCACAAAAAGGTCGAGTGCTTGTTTTATTCGGCTCGTTAAAGTTATCGAAAACTCATCCCTTCTGTATTGTTTTATACTTTTTCGGACTTAAGGGATTAGATGACGAAAAATGAATTCTGGAGTTAACTTTATGTACCTTTTCAGACTCTCTAAAAATGAAAAGGACCAAGTTATCCTTGTCGTTAGACTCGTTAAAATTATTAAATAGCGACAAACTTGTCTTTAGACAAGAACGAGTTTCACTATCGCTAAGCTCGTTAAAACATAGCGATGGGCTTGCCCGAAGGGCAGGTTATAGAACAAGCATATGTTATCCTCCTCAAGCTTGACAAAAATAAAGAGGTACTGGTTAGCAATGACTGAGGAAAAATTGGGAAAAATCAAGAAAACTTTGATGGTAGCAGGTCGCTCTTGAACATGACACTTTTCCTCCATATCACATTCGGGTTGGGTTGTTTCATTCACCGGTCACATCACCATGGTCTTGCCATACCATCCATATTTGGGGTAATGCTACCGATCCATCGCATCAGTGTCGCCATATGTTCAAGAGAAGTCGTTCAGAAAGAGTCAACCGGGTCCCATCCACTGCCATACATTATCCTTCATCCATTCATGACCGCCACCCTGAATCATATGTCACAAATTGTTTTCACCTCCATTAAAATCATTAGCTCCGTTCCGTGTCACTGATGTGGGATTCATTAAGGCCCTCCTCTGACGGATCGCTCCTTGTCGACATCAGCTCATTATCCAAGGAGTTGATCTAGGAACAACCCCTTCAGTACTTTGAAGCTTGCATGCCTCAATGGCAAGTTTCTCACTTCCGGCGACAGGTATACATCAATGACCTTCGACCAGAAGATTTTGCGTGGTGTTCGACGCCAAGTCCTTTATTCACACCACGTGAATTGTACTGCAGTACCTTGAGGGTCATTATCATTATCGGTGATTCCTCTCGCGCTTGTTAACGGTTTACATCATTGACCGGTAATCAAGCGATGTCTTTCCATGTTCGACTTCAGCGCAATTCTCACATGGATCGACTTGTACTTAGAGTGAAGATCGAACGAGTTTGAAGACCCCGGATCTAGTTTCATCCATCCGGGCTGCGATATATATTCAGGAAAAATAAAGACATTTGATATGTACATCATTACAACAGATGATCATCCTACTCAAAGGATGATAATTTCACCAAAATTATCAGTCTACCATCAGACGATCGTCTGTTCTATGTACAAAAATGAATTTATAAAGCTGAGCATGGGAATGCCCGCCTCAGCTAGATCATGAAAGCAGTATGAATCATAATGTATTGTATTGTATTTTATTACAGGTCTCCTCCCAGCAGATGGATGAACTTCGGACCCTCCTGGATAAAGCATTTCACCCGATAAACGGCCTCATACTTTAGGGGGCAACTGTTATAGAAATTTTTGTGCCTTGCATCACTGAGCATGAAATGTCAATAATCAAGGGATCCAAAGTCCCTAAACATGTTGTTCCTACCCCTAGAGGAACAAGGCCAGCAAACCACAGCACTTAACAAAAGTTCTCCACCTGAAAACACTCAAAAACAAGGCAATTCTGGATCATGTCAACTGCTCCACTGAGCATCTGCGCTGAATGTCAACTGCTCCACTGTCTACCTGCGTTGAATGTCAACTGCAAAGAAGGCTACCTACGCTGAGCGAGTTTAGACAAGTGGCAGAGTCATTCCTCAAGGTGTCAATGCCCAGGAAGCTTCCAAAATGACACTTGGATCAGGGAATTCGACTGGTGATGAGTAAGAGGTTCCAAATCTCCAAGTGGAAGCAAGAACCTCCAAGTGGACTCAAGAACTGAAGTGGGAGAGGACACAAGTCAGTCTCAGACCAGTCTCAAGCTGACTCATCCTCTCTCCAATATCCCTATATATAGATCTCTCTCCATGAGATCAAGGGAGGCTGGAATTTGGTATTTGCAAAGAATTGTTGTTGGTTTGTGGCTAGAAACATTGGGTGTGTTATGCTTTGAAAGGAGCTGAAGAAGGAATTCCATTCTGCTGGGAAGGAGATGCTGGATTGGAGCCCTATGGGTTGTATCTCTTCCTGAACCCTGTTACTTTCAATAAAGCTATCTTGATTCTTTCCTATATGCTGGTGTATATTGTATGATTGCATTAGTATATTTGATTTACTTCTAATCCTGAATCATTTATGAATATGTATATTTGCCTTTGTATTGTGTTCTTCTCTTGTTGCAAGTAGCTGTTCTCTTGTCACAGGTAGTTGTTCTCTTGTGATCTCGTGGGATTCAAGTAGCTGTTCTCTTGATCAAGCGAGGAGACAAGTAGCTGTGGACACGCAAAGAGAAGAGGATCTAGTTCGAGGGACAACCGGAAGACAACGGTAAGTCTGCCAATCTCCTCTTTTTCATATTTCATAAAGGAAGAAATCATGATAGCTGTATTCGTTTGTTGCTAAGGCGCTGTCACACCTTAGGTGGATAGGATCGTCCTGCATAGGCATTTTTCCCCACAACAATATCTATATATATAAATATAAATATATATATATATATATATATATATATATATATATATATATATATATATATATATATATATATATATATATATATATATATATATATTGTGCTCCATAATATTACAACGAAGTATATATATATTGTGTTCCCAGCGTATGGCTACGTGTCATCATTATCTGCGTGTAAGATACTCTATGAACTGCGCTTTGACAACAATGTATATAATCTTTTATGAACATCGTATATGATCCTCTATATAAAAGCATCCATTAACTACATTTAGGGCTGCTTAGAACAGCGTATAAGTTCATGACTGCGTTCTCCGTTAGGGCATCATACTAGGCCAGCGTAATCTAGTGTGAATCTCCTTCTCCAAAAACCCAAGACGTGGAGAGGAGATCACTTGAAGTGAGTTACCAAATGACTTCAAATCCTCCTCTATTTATACTAAAACCGTAGAGGTTGAATAGACACATCGGCTGGGCTTCTAGAGCCTACATAAGAGCTGGTCGGCTTGATAATAATTACATAAACAAAATAAATTCATATCTCCATAAATACTTATTAGAATCGGATGATCTTTGGATCAATCCTACACCTCTCGATGAGAGGGATCCAATAAAAATATCGGCTGCCATAAATAAACTGATCCACATGGAGTTTGGCCCTAGTTGCCAATTTAACACTCCCTCTCAACTAGGGAGAACTCCATCCGCTGATCCATATGTATGACTGTACTATCTCTGCCATTAGTGCCTTGCACTACTCTGCCTAGCTCTGCTGGCTCTACCCAGCTCTACTGGCTTTGCTCTGCTCTGCTCAGCTCTATTGGATCTGCACTACTCTGCTCAGCGCTACTGGCTCTGCTAGCTCTGCTCTGCTCAGCGCTGTTGGCTCTGCTAGCTCTACTCTGCTCAGCGCTGCTAGCTCTGCTAGCTCTGCTCTGCTCAGCGCTGCTGGCTCTGCTCATCACTGTTGGCTCTGCTAGCTCTGCTCTGCTCAGCTCTGCTCAGCGCTGCTGGCTCTGCTAGCTCTGCTCTACTGAACTATGAAGAAGAAGAATTGATCGAGAATGTCTCATACCATTCTCCACTGACCCGAAGTCAGACTCAGAGTGCTTACCACTGGTCCCAGACCAGTCTCAATCAACCCAAAGTCCGCGTCATAGTAGGTACCACTCCTACTACTGGTCCCAGACCAGTATCACAGTCTCAAAGAGTGTACCACTGGTCCCAGACCAGTCTCAGTGGACCCGAAGTCAGCGTTATAGAATGTACCACTCTCACTGGTCCTAGACCAGTACTGCACTGACACGAAGTCAGTCTCGGAGTATGTACCACTGGTCCTAGACGAGTCTCAGCCGACCCGAAGTCAGCATCATAGTATGTACAACTCCTACCACTGGTCCCAGACCAGCATCGCAGGCTCAGAGAGTGTACTACTGGTCCCAGACCAGTCTCAACCGACCCGAAGTCAGCGTCATAGTATGTACGACTCTCACTAGTCCCAGACTAGTCCTGCACTGACACGAAGTCAGTCTCGGAGTATGTACCACTGGTCCCAGACCAGTCTCAGCCGGCCCGAATTCAGCATCATAGTATGTACAACTCCTACCACTGGTCCCAGACCAGCATCATTGATCCCAGATCAATGGAGGACATCCTAGCGTAGGGAGTATGATAGATACAACGATGTGTCCATCGGTACTACTATGGTCCCTAACTTCATTTCCCTGCTCATTGATCAGATGAGAGGTACTTCCCATGAGTGCCAGACTGCATGGGTAGGATGCCTCGACAGGAGAACTTAATCAATCCTGTCCTCACAGGAGAACACATCAATCTTGCTACAATCGCCATGGAGAACACATCAATCCAGGCTGCCATGGAGAACACATCAATCTAGGCCTCGCAGGAGAACTAATCATCCTGCTACACAAGAGAGTGAATCATCTTATCCCACAAGACAGTGAATCATCTTGTTCCAGTGCGCACCACTAGGGGAGGGTGAGTCACCCTGTGCTCGTATGTTGCTCCAATAGAACTGCAAGCCCCCCAAAGCTCCCAGAGCTCAATGTATGCAACATGCAGGACCCTTTTACAAAGGTCTCTCGACGACTCCAATCCGTTCAGGAAAATCACAAATTTGATCTTTCCTCAGGGCTCTGTCCTGTACATCATCTCAGTGTGATGGATATTCCTTGATCATCGACTTACCATATCCCAGATAAGGCAGTATTTGATGTCTATCTGCTGGAGCAATTGTCAAATACGAGAATCCTCAATCATCTAATCCCATCTCTGGTTGTCACAGAGAATCACAGTGGTATTCATCATGTGTACATACAGCTCACTGAAGAGCTTCAGCAACCAGACTACCTCATAGAAGGCCATACTATCAGCAATGTATTCTACCTTGGTGGTGCTTAGGGTCACCGACTTCTGCTTCCTGCTCATCCAGGATATCGAGGCAGATTTCAAAGAGAAATAGCACTGAGAAGTGCTCTAGAGATCCTCCATACTGCCTGCCCACTCATCATTCGAATAATCATGTGGTTTCATATTTCTGGCAGTGTATCTCAATCCATGAGAGATTGTGCCCTGAAGATATCTCGAAAGATTCTTGGCACCAATCCAGTGAGGCTCAACCAAATATGAGCTCACCATGCTAACTGCAAAACATATGTCTGGACGAAAGTTCACCAAGAACATCAACACGAATGAGTTTTAGAAACACAGAGGCATTTCCCAAATCAAGTCCGACATCACTACCATATAACCTTTGAAAGTTAAGATCCTCGAGGTAGTCACAGGCTAGCAGTTTATCTTCCCATATTCAGAATCCAACTCCCTCTGTCTTCTACAAATGAGAGGGTCTGCACCCGTCAGACATAGGTGCCGGTATGAGAGGTGTATCATCCACAACCTTCGAGTAATGGTTTGGATCGGTTTCACTCCTAGTGAATCTCAACTGCATTAGATAGCTATCAATCCTCTCATACTACGCCCGAGGTGTTTTGCTTCAAGCCATAGAGGGCTTTCTTCCACCTGTATATATGAGATTCCCTGATCATGATTCTCAAACTCCTCGGGTTGTTCCAAACCTGTGGACCTGCTGCATGAGGGGAATGGTCCCCTTATAATATTTTCCTTCGGTACATTTCAGACATGTACCTTCATGCTTCCTTTTGAATTCAGGCATCCAAGTCACCATCTGACTCACAGACCTCCGGTGCTGAGTCAATGGACATGGTCCCCAGTGGACTTCCTGTAACTTGATACAACCCTGAACTCAAAAACATCTTTGAAAGATCTATTTTCAAACACGTACCTTTCCATTGATAAGTGCCATCCTGTAACCTTTGACTTCCATTTCTGAGATGGACATCAGGTTCTTCTTGCGATCAGGTACATAAAAGAGATTCAGGGGTTCCTTGCTTTTGTGGAAGAGTCGACCATTTCCTTGATGACCTGCATTACCAGTCATTCCTTTTGATCATTGAAGATGTCCCAGGAATGATTGTTATCTTCATCAAGAGATGTGTCTCTGCCATTCGGACACTCCTTCGTATAACAGCCGAACCTATTTCAACAAGGCATCCGCCTTTTCTTCCACCCTTAGATCCGAACTTCCCAATGAAGTGATCTTAAGATGGACCATCAGAATCTTCCGTTGCGCCATTCTGATAACATTTTCTGCTTTGACTTCACCCTAGGTGAATTATGAGGAACCCATTGATCCTTCTGTCTTGTCCCAACTGTCTTCGGTGATTGCTCTTTCACTCTTGCTTGGGAATTGTCTTCACCTCAGCTCTGATACCATGTTAAGTTTAGGTATGTTCTATGCTAGAGCAATTTATTTAAATTTTCACAGTTAGCAATCACATCAGCATTACGATAAACTGCAGATAGAACATAAATATAAAACACAAAAGACAAGCCAAGGCAAGAGGACACAAGATATGGTGCAAGCCAGGGACAAACCCCACAATGTGTGGGGAAACCCTTTGATCAAATCTTCTTTTATCTTCAAAGTTCAGTAGAGAGAGAGAGAGAGATAGTACATTTACAACAGAAGTCAACACTTTGACTTATCTAGATCTAGCATAGATCATTTAGTATAGCGATGAGATCAGTTGAAGACATTCTGCTTCAACTAATTCTCAAGGTGACTCCTTCACCTATCATCGTGCTGCATTTGGTATTATAGTTGCACAACTTCATACTACCTCATGCGACTATCCATGTCCATGATCTTATCCATCATAACGCTGCTCAAACTAATGTGCATCATCATCATGCTGCTGCCCCTGCTAATGTATCATTGTGCTGCCCATGCACATGATCTCATAGTGCTGCCCATCATGCTACTGCCCATGCTCCATGTATTCGTTGTACAGCCCATCCACAATATATCATGTTGCTGCCCAAGACTGCGTTATATATATGTGTCCAGCATATATATATAACTTATGTACTATAGCGTATATTGTCCAGTGATTACTGCCCATCGTATGTACAGTCTAGCGTATATATAAATACCATACATATCAAGACCACATACATATTAAGACCCTATATACAACTAGAGCAAGATCATACATATCGAGAACCTGTTATATAACATTGATGCCATACATCTTTGTATCAGTTTTCACATCATAGCAATATCATATACCATCACAGTATTGTGATCATATGCCATTATAACTAGGGATATCATGAGAATGCCATACCACATTAGAGAGACGAATGCGAGACCATATACCAAAGCGAAAAACCTTTGCGGCCTCAACGAATGTACATAAGAGACATCTGTGAGTATATGTAAGAGTCTTTGGCATCCTCTACGTGAATATAGATAACCTCTGCGATGTGTATAGGACCTCTGCGTGTATATATATAACTCCAGCTACACCTCAGGACTGTAGAATTATGACTGCGGTTGACTGTGTCCTTTTATTACTACGTCCACCATTTATCTTACAGCGTGTAAGTTCCTTAAGAACAACGCATATCTATATCTATATATATATATATATATATATATATATATATATATATATATATATATATATATATATATATATATATATATATATATATATATTGCTCCATAATATTACAACGAAGCATATATATATTGCGTTCCCAGTGTATGGCTGCGTGTCATCATTATCTGCGTGTAAGATACTCTATGAACTGCGCTTTGACAAAAATGTATATAATCCTTTATGAACAGTGTATATGATCCTCTATATAAAGGCATCCATTAACTACGTTTAGGGCTACTTAGAACAGCGTATAAGTTCATGACTGCGTTCTCTGTTAGGGCATCATACTAGGCCGGCGTAATCTAGTGTGAATCTCCTTCTCCAAAAACCCAAGATGTGGAGAGGAGATCACTTGAAGTGAGTTACCAAATGACTTCAAATCCTCCTCTATTTATACTAAAAACGTAGAGGTTGAATAGACACATCAGCTGGGCTTCCAGAGCCTACATAAGAGCTGGTCGACTTGATAATAATTACATAAACAAAATAAATTCATATCTCCATAAATACTTATCGGAATCGGATGATCTTTGGATCAATCCTACACCTCTCGACGAGAGGGATCCAATAAAAATATCAGCTGCCATAAATAAATTGATCCACATGGAGTTTGGCCCTAGTTTCCAATTTAACATAGATGTTGTTATATTGTTGATGAGGAGGCATCCTTTGCAATAATGTGGTCATTTTCTCAATATTCCGACAAATGAAATAGGGGAGGTTCATCATTGTCACCCTAGTGAAGTGCATCAACAATCTGATATGATAGGTGTACAGACGAGAAAATCTGCCCTCACAGCTGAAATATTTGATTATGAGTTTCATCAAGGGACCATATGTGTCTTGTAGGTACCTGAATGGGAAAACCCTACTGACATGTCTCTAAAAACCAACCTTGATATAAGGCTCATAATGATCTCTGTCCACCAGCTGCCCCTTATTCCACTGCTCACCTACGTTTCGAATACTGGTTGCTTGAGCTATAGTCTCAGGTGTCAAGGTGAATGTCACACCTGCCAAATTGACTTGGCCATTGTGAATATGGAGCACAAATAGTTTGGGAAGCTCATGGTGGTATTTGACTCTTTCCACCATCTCACAAAATTGATAACAAGATTGGTGTTGGAAGAATGTCATAGCAAGGGGACAAGCCAACAACTCAGCAAGTGAAGTAATCTCCTCCCAGTTATGTTTCCCACTCTTATGAGGTCTCTTTGGTGCATGAATTTCTTTGGAAGAGTCACTGACTGTTTCCCGATTTTTGTCATAAGAAGAATCTGACTCCATGTTTACCAATGCTTAAGTTTTTCTTAGATGAGTATGAAGAGATTTTAGAGTGAAAATAGGTATTTGCTACTAAAAGATAGGGTTTGATGATAATGACTATGGAGGGACCGTGTATGAGGGGGTGGGGATGTTGTTTGTAGGGTAAGGGAAAATGGAAAGGTTTGGGAATGATATTTAGGGTTTAGGGATATCAATTAGGGTTTGGGGTAATGAGATTAGGGATTAGGGTTAATAGTTTTAGGGATATGGGGAATAGGAAATAGGTAAGTATGAATGAAAAGGGAGGGAGGAAATGAAGTGAGGGAGTAAAAATGATAGGAGTAGGATTTAGACAACAAAAACAGTGATTTGTAAACCCTAGGCAGTTTTCTCAACAAACTGTGCAAGGAACTAGGGTTTCAATATTTCCCTATTAAATCACCATAAACACTGAAGAAAACTCATGGATTGGCCATATTGGAGTGTCAACTTACTTGTGCAATGAGGAATTTGCAATTTGGAAGTTTGGAGGAGGCGTTTGGATGAATTCTGGGTGTTGTAGAGTGGTATGCTACGCCACCTCACAGGTGCACCACGTCTCTCTGGTGCATTGGGCGAGTACAAAATTATAACATGGACTACACACTGTGTGCGTCGCGCTGGCTCGGTGCGTCGCACCTTGACCCAAGTGCGCCGCGCTTGAAATTTTTTGCCTTTGAATGCAAAATCGCTCCCTTGGCTTTTGAAAACACAAATGCACTTGCTCTCCTTCACTTTTGGCATGCAAATGAACCTCTTTGACATGAATACACTTTATATACCCATGGTTTTAATTTTTGACTTATGAAAACCCACTTTGCTAATGTTTGCTTTTCACTTGTTTTTTCAAACTCTGTTTTGGGCAGTTTGTCTTACTTTTTGCCTTTGATGGACTAAATGCTTTGAACTTTTGTTTCTTTTGTAGGAACTGGAGTGGCAGAGGCTTGGCAAGGTGACCAGGGCTGCCTCTTGAAATTATTACATATGGAAAAATGAAATTACATAAGATTTAGTACATGAAACATAAAAAACTCTGTTTTTCCTCAAAACAGGGTTTTGAGGAAAAATCAATCACTGAGCATGTGATTATTGAAATTATTGTTGCTGAGACTTTATTTGACCTCCTCATGCACCTGCTGACCATTATTGAGCATTGACAAGACCTTATTGATGAAACCCTAGACCTAATGAGACCTAAAACCCTAAAAATGACTTTTGTAGATTTAAAGACAAAAAATGACTGCAAATGATCTAGATGTATGAAAATGGGCCAGCAGGTAAAGAACATGAGGGAAAATGTATAATATGCCACTACCATCAGATGATCCATGACCCTAATGGAATGCAGCTGATCGGATGAGACACCTAACATGCAATGCAACAAGAGAATTTGATCACTGATGGAGGGATGAAGATACCGACACTAATAGATAGGCCAGTGATCTGAACCTCCAAAAGGTAGTATGAGTGCAGTAATGCTACTTCCCATGAGAAGAAGTTCCTCTGAAACAATAAATCTATCCAATTTTGAGGCTACTTGGGTGGGGCCCCCTCTTTTGTTATTCCAAGTGAAGATTCCATTGCTTGTTTCCATATCTACCAATTTCATATTGGTGATGAAGTTTTGGAAGGAAACTGCATCTCTACCAAGTGTTCTAGTTCCTCCTTTCTTCTCCATAAGTGATTTTTTCATGTTAAAATCACCTCCAAGAATCCAGGGTAGAGCTGGGTATCTCTTCTTCATCTCCTCCAGTGTTGTGAGGAGTCGAAGTTTGTCCTCCATTGGCTACGAACCATAGACATTAGTGATCATGTAACATTTTCTGTCACCCACCGGTTGGGAAATCAAATAAAGGTGATGTCTGGATGCCTCCGCATCAACCACACCAAATTTTTGTGGATCCCATGGAGTGAGAATTCCACCAGCAGATTTATTTGCCTTAACTTCAAGGTATTCATATCTATTTAACCATTTGCTATGTTTTTCACAGATCTTCTCCACAGAGCATTTTGTTTCCTGTATGAATACTATGTCAGGTTTTTCCTCTCTAATCCTGTTACCTAGATTCCTCTGTTTTCTTCTGCTCCCTAGTCCTCTAATGTTCCAGGTTGTGATTTTCATTGAGGTTGGGTTTTAAAGGAGTAACTGGAAAGGTCTTTCATCCTTCCTAAGTCAATCATGAGTTTGCCACATTCCAGCAGTAGTTCTTTCTTTCTTTTTATTCCCCTCCTTTTGCTTGGATTTTTTGTTAGTTTTCCTATTATTAATCCTATTAATGAAGTCCCTTTATTTTCCTGGTTATCAGTTCCTCTTTTGACTCCTGCAATTGTTTGATGTGACTTGTTAAGGAATATTTTTTGTACCTTGTCCACATCCTCCTGAGGGATGGAGTTTGTTCCCAAGTTTCCTCCTTGTTCTAGAAACGTTTCCAGCTCTAGGTTCTCTCTTTCCAGGATCTCCTATAAGTCTTGGTCCTCTATACCACTTTCACTTTGAGTCATTTCCTAGTCTTTTTCTATTTCCATGGTACTCAAAGGGTCCGTCGTGTGTTCATTCTGTTCCTGAGTGAACTCCATGCTGGCCTCTTTTCCTTTCCCCCTTGCTGACTGATTCTCTGTACTCTCTTAATCACCTCCCTCTACTTCTTTTTCTCCTAAGATCTCAAAACTATTGTGACTTCTTGTTTTGTTATCATTCGTACTAGGGTTCTTTTGTGTCTTCCTTCACCCTCCTTTTCATTTTCCTCCTACTTTGGTGAAACCTGTCTGATCTTTCCCTTTGCTGGTGTTTAGGTTTTCCTCCCTTCTATTAAGAGGACAATCTCTAGATAGGTGCCCATGCTCATGACATTTGTGACATATGAACGAGATATTTTCATAGTCAACTATTTGAACCCATTCCTTTTCATAGACTTCTAGAATAACCTCATATGGAAGGGCTCCTGATAGGTCCATCTCCACACATATGCAGGCATAGGAGGTATATTTTCCCCGTAGAGTTGCCTCTGAAATTTTTAAGAAATGACCTGATTTATTGCTTATAGATTTTAAAGACTCTGGCATCCAGTAATCTAAAGGTAAGGAGTAGAGTCTAATCCATACCAGTACCGAAGTGAAGGTTTCTCGTTCTGGCACAAATTTCATCGTCCATGGCTGCATATAGAGACCAGCAACTGCAAAGAAGTATGGTCCTCCTTCAAAAATCTTGTCTTTGTCTTCCATGTTCATGAACACCTCTGTAAAAAAGCCTTTGGATCCAAGATGTATATTTAACTCCCCCTTTGGTTTCCAGTTGTACAACACTTTATCTGACGGCCAGATTCCCATAAATTTTCATATGATGGCATAGTTTTCCATGTGATCCCTGTGCGCTTGCAGAGCTGGATCATTTAGAATAACCCTAGGTTTAGTTATGGTCTTGGGTTTACAGGGCCCCATCTTGGCTCTGTTCTCTGTTCCCTAACCTCTATCTCCACTTTCTCCTCCTGTCGATCTTCTTTGTGGGCCCCTTGATCTGCATGGGTATTGCTGCCTTTCGGCTTTTGAGTTTCAGTGTTTTTTGTCTTGACATTCAAGGGTTGTGGAGGTTTGTTCTTATTCCCTCCTCTTCCTCTATTTGAAACCACATTGCTGTAGGAGGGAGTGGAGCTCCCTCCTCCCTGTGCCTCCATGGGTACTAGTTACCCTCTGTCACTCTCTTAGATAAACCCTAGAACCCTCTACGTAACCACCCGTCACCGGTATGTATTGCATCTTTATATTTAGAACTGAATCAATTTTTATTGTATGAAGGGCTTTATTCTCATAAACCACTTGTCACGTGGTTAATTTTCACGAAGGAAATGACAGCACATTATGAGAATATAAAGAGAAACAACTTCTTTAGCCAATTGATAAATCTCAAACAAAAGGGTTCAATCGCAGAGCACATTGAGGACTTTCAAAAATTGAATATAAGGGTAAATTATATTCCATAGAAGCAAAGGATTGATGTCTTCATAGGGACTTTAAAGGATAACATTCAACATGAGGTTCGTCTTTGGGAACCTGATTCATTGGAGAAGGCATTCAGGTTGGCATGAAAAATTGAAATCGGATTTATGGAAACAAGCAAGTCTACCCTTCACAATTATAAAGATGGAAGTGTTGTTTCTCCTAGTCTTCCACAACCTAAAAGTTTGACACCACAACAATTGGAAGAAAAAAGAGCAAAAGGGCTTTGTTACAATTGTAATAGAAAATACATTAAGTGTCATAAGTGTGCTGAGAAGAAATTATTTTACATAGAATGTGAAGAGGAGGAAGAAAACGATCAATAAACATCAAAAGAAGAGGATATACATCGGGAACCAACCCTAGAGAAAGAACAAATGAATCCTAGCATATCTTGTACTATATTGGCAGGAATTACCATTCCTCAAAATCTCAATATAGAAGGACATATCAGGAAGAAGAAGGTTCAAGCAGTGAAATATCAGGAAGAAAAGGATCAAGAAACATAAAAAGAAAAGGATACTCACCAAGAATCAACCCTAGAGAAAGAAGAAATGAATCTGACCATATCTTGTAATGCATTGGCCTGATTTACCACTCCTCAAACTATAAAGATAGAAGGACATATCAAGAAGAAAAAGGTAATAGTGTTGATTGATTCGGGTAGTACCCATAATTTTATTCATTGTAAGATATCCAAGGAATTGAATTTCTTCCTATATCCAGCACCACAGTGTGAATTGATGGTTGCAAGTGGAGGAACCATAAATTTCTCTAGAAAGTGCCATAATATCAAGTTATCCATGGGAGAATATGTTTTGAATAGTCCAATTCTTTCCATTCCAATGGGTGGTACTGATGTTGTACTAGGAGTCCAATGGCTATAATCTTTGGGGAAACTGAGAAAGATAATCAGCTCTAATGGCATGATAAATATTCTAAAGGAAGAAAAAAGTGGCCTAATTGAAAAATTATGTTCGCTCGAGGTTCCCACATCGAAATCATCTATTTCTCCAGATCTCCAAAAAGTCTTGGACACTCATTCCAAGGTATTTGAGACTCCCAAAGGCTTCCCACCTTTTTGTGATAACGATCATGCTATTCATTTTCTAGGAAGTGTTCCTCCAAACATTAGGTCTTACAGATATCCCTTTGCACAAAAGAGTGAAATTGAACATATGGTTGCAGAAACGCTAGAGGTTGGTATAATTCAACCTAGTCAAAGTTCTTTCTCTACTCCAGTAGCATTGGTGCGCAATAAGGATGGAACATGGCGCATGTGTTTGGATTATAGAGAGGTCAACAAGATCACTATTAAAGATAAATTTCCCATTCCTCTCATTGATGAATTATTGGATGAATTGCATGGAGAAACTTACTTCAGCAAGTTGGACCTTCGTGCAAGATATCATCAAATCAGAATGAAGACTGAAGACATTCCAAAAACAACATTTAGAACTCATGAGGGTCGCTATGAATTTTTGGTCATGCCTTTTGGCCTTACCAATGCACCTTCTACATTCCAAGGTTTGATGAATTCCATTTTCAAACCCTTCCTTATAAAATTTGTGTTAGTATTTTTTGATGATATACTAATCTACAACAAGTCTTGGAAGGATCATGTTCAACATGTTGATAGAGTGCTTAGACTATTGAACGAGAAACAATTATATGCAAAAACCTCCAAATGTTTATTTGGAGTACAAGAGGTGGAATACTTGGGTCATATTGTATCTCATGAAGGTGTTAAGGTAGACCCTCAACAACAACAAGTTCTCCAACTCTTAAAGGATAACCTCACTTTGGCACATAATCGAATGCAACAACAGGAATATCAACATCGCAACAAAAGAACTTTTATTATAGATGACTGGGTATTTTTATGAATACAACCATACAAACAAATGGCCCTCAAGCAAGATAAGAAGGATAATAAATTATCACCAAAGTACTATGGTCCTTACAAGGCACTACAAAATATTGGTACTATGGCATACAAATTGGAGCTTCCTGGATATTCCCCAGTGCCCCTAGTTTTCCATGTTTCATGCTTAAAGAAGTTTATAAGTGACAAGATCCCAGTTCAAACAATTTTGTCCGGGCTTGACGAGGAAGGAAAAATCATATTGGAACCTGAAGCAGTCACGGAAATAAGAAACTGACAGCTACAAAATCGATCGATTTCAGAGTACCTCATCAAGTGGAAGAACTTACCCTTTGAAGATTCCACATAGGAGGATGAGAATTTTATACAAAAGCATCTAAAACTACTCAAGCGTTGAGGAAAACACTTTTTCAAGGAGAGGGGCATGTTAGGTCCCTATAGTACTAGTGTAACCCCTTATTGTTATCGGTGAAACCCCCTTATTATATTGTTGTGCCCGTGTAGTCCACATATTGTTATTATTGTGCTCCATAGAAGCCCACTGTTGTTCTTTTTGTGCCCTTACATTATTATTTTTATGTCAGCTCTAATTACATTATGACCCCTTAGACTCCTATATATAGAAAGGAGGTCTTATCATTTGTATCATCCAAGAATTGTTCATTTTTGTAATGTAAAGGATATTGCCCCCTCGAAGAGGCTTATTTCTAAGGCGTTTATCTATCTTTTCTATATTTTTGTGAGATGGTTTCATAACAAACCCTATATTGGTGCTCTTTTTAAGAAGCATCAGGGCATTTTAAATAATTGACAGCACTGGCGCTCGATGGGAATATAGCAGCACATTTAAAAAACCCCCTAATAGTGCTCTTTCTGAGATGGACCAGGGTTTTTTAACACATGAAAAACACCAATGCTTCATTTGAATATAACACCACATTTTTTAAAAAATTAGAAACTATATCGGTGCTCCTCTTAGTATGCACTGGGGTGTTTTACTAAAATAAGGGAACCAATGCTATAGGTGGATATAACAATGACAAATTTTAAAATTTAACATTTATCCAGTGCTATAAATTATTCAACCACTAGTGCGTGGTATAATATGCACACACTGGGGCATTATATTGAAGAAAATGTAACTAGTTTCAGTCTTCATAAATTTAATTTTGATCTTTGTACTTATAAAAGAAAATAAATATTATTTTTGTAAATTATAAAATGAGTTTCCTGCTCATTACATAGGTCCAGCACATGTTGAAGTGCTATAGGAAATTCAAAGAGTCAAATAAGATGTTAGAGAGATATTCTTGAGCTTATATGTAATGTATATGAGTCAACCTAGTGCCTAGATCAACCCTCCAAGATAAGCACAATCCCCTTGAAGAAGGCAGCAAGAAAAATGATGAATAGATAGTCATGTCGGCCTCAAAGCATATATAGATGTCAAGTCTGCTAAAAAATAGAGACACATCGGTTCACCCTAACATGGACTCTACTTATTATGGAGACATGACAACTCTATATACCCAGCCAAGGCCACCACAAAATCCTAGAATCTCTAACAAGTATGCAATCTCGGATGGGTACAGGAAGGTATAGAATCTCAGTGATAAGTCCGGTGATCTCCTTGTATACTTCCCTGCAATCTCGACCTAGTTAAATGGTCACTGTAATACAATCTCAACATAGTTGCAGTAGATCTCGTTACAAGAAGAATAGGGCTGCAATCTCAGTGTATCTCACAGAGCAAAAGAAGATGCAATAATGACCTCATCATTCATGATAGAGAAAAGATCTCAATGTACTATATATCCTAGATAGAGTCATGTCCTCAACATCATTGTGGTTATGATAATAGTCATGATACTGACGAAGATGAATATTTTGGTACATTGATTATATCTATATATATATATATATATATATATATATATATATATATATATATATATATATATATATATATATAGATAGATATATATATATTATATATATATATATATATATATATGGATGGAGATCTCATTCATGAGATAATATTCTTGGTGAAGGTGAAGCATTGGTGCAACAAGTTCTCAATGAAGGTGTAGCATTGATACAACAGTAATGAATATCTCAATGAAAGAGCAGTCATGGTACAAAAATGATGATGATGATCTCAGTAGTGACAAAGAATAGGATTGTTGTCTTGGTCTTGGAGTGGCATGATGGGTCAAGGATCATGGTCTTGGTATCCTTCAATTAAAAATGATGAAGTAGATAGTCATGTCGGCCTCAAATCATATATAGATGTCAAGTCTGCTAAAAAATAGAGACACATCAGTTCACCCTAACATGGAATCTACTTATTATGGAGACATGACAACTATATATACCCAGCCAAGGTCACCACAAAATCCTAGAATCTCTAACAAGTATGCAATCTCGGATGGGTACAGGAAGGTATAGAATCTCAGTGATAAGTCCGGTGATCTCCTTGTATACTTCCCTGCAATCTCGACCTAGTTAAATGGTCACTGTAATACAATCTCAACATAGTTGCAATAGATCTCGTTATAAGAAGAACAGGGCTGCAATCTCAGTGTATCTCACAGAGCAAAAGAAGATGCAATAATGACCTCATCATTCATGATAGAGAAAAGATCTCAATGTACTATATATCCTAGATAGAGTCATGTCCTCAACATCATTGTGGTTATGATAATAGTCATGATACTAACGAAGATGAATATTTTGGTACATTGACTATATATATATATATATATATATATATATATATATGGATGGAGATCTCATTCATGAGATAATATTCTTGGTGAAGGTGAAGCATTGGTGCAACAAGTTCTCAATGAAGGTGTAGCATTGATACAACAGTAATGAAGATCTCAATGAAAGAGCAGTCATGGTACAAAAATGATGATGATGATCTCAGTAGTGACAAAGAATAGGATTGTTGTCTTGGTCTTGGAGTGGCATGATGGGTCAAGGATCATGGTATTGGTAGTCTTCAATTAGAGTCTCTATAAGAAGAATTTTGTGTGGGTTTTCCTCTCCAATAGGGATAGGTTTTGGCCCTAGCAGAATGCCAACATATGTGTTCTTATCTCTTTGTTTTGGTAGCTATTTGATGAACTAAAGAAGACACACTCTAATAATAATAAGTGAAGATTGGTATAAGAAGAAAAACTTGAAAACATATCGCAAATAATTATCATGCTAAGAAGAATCTTATTAACTACATTAGCCATAGATTATTCAACATGGTATCAAAGCTAACATTATGAAGTCAAAGGAAGGGCAACAAAAAGATACATTCAAGGATCATCTTCAAGAAGGGCATCAAAACAAGTTTAAGGGTTTTGTCAAAATTAAAGGATCAAGTCTACAACAAGTAGTACACAATAGCAAGGAAACTCCACATCAAGAACTTATTTCTCCACATCACCGTCATCATAAGACCACCAAGACTCTCATCAATATATATACAAAGAAATGAATCTCGAAGGACTTCAAAATCAAATACTACATCATCTCGAACAAGGTCGAAATCCTAGAAGAAGTCTTGATCTAAACTACAAAAGAAGGAAAATTGAAGGCAATAAGGCATGAACATCTTCAAAGGATCATCTCCTTGCCCTAGAAGAAGTTCATCCAAGGAAGCAACAAATCATCCTCATCAAAATGAGCAACCTTTTCTATTGAGGAAAGAATCTCTCATTTGTAAGAAGGTCATCCAAGAAGAAGCTCTAATATATCTTCTTCAACCATCATCAAAGCATTCAAGGTGAATATTTCATCTTCACATGACAAGTAAGTATATTTTCATTCTATAATCAAGTTTGGTTAAATGACTTCATGATTGAAAGAAGGTCTATAGGTTGAATGGGTCATCAATATTCCTTGCATGAAGAAGGAGGATGGGCATAGGCCTCTAAGTAGTTGAATTCATTGAACATATCAAAAGGTCTCCTCTGAGTTCATGGAAAGGGATACTTATGAAAGATCCCCTCATATAGAAATATTGGATACATCAAAGAGATATATATGATAAAATCATTCTTTGAAGGTGCAATGAATAAGGTCACATGAAATCTGATCTACATGAAAGTAAAGGTATCAAAGGACGTAGGATATCTCCAGAAGGTCTCACCTATAAAATCTAGGAAGGAAATCATCATTGTTCTAATTGATAGGCAACGTAACAAATGTCCATGAACAAGAAGATTAACTCATTCAACAAATTGTGGTCTCTATGCTAGACAAAGAAAGACAATTTGATGGCAAAAGTGTTGAAGGTTAAAGGACTCAAACATGTGAAGAAAGGAAAGGAAAGGGTCCTCAAACAAGACAGAACAATGCTATGGAAATATTATAAAAAGAAATCTCATATCACCGGAAAGATGGAGGACGCTGAAGAAAGGGACAAAGGAAAGAGGGAGTAACAAATCTCTACTATGATTGAGGTGGTATCCCTCACAAAATGGTCCTATCATAAGCTCCTAAATCTTTAGTTACAAATATGATAATGATAATAAGATGAATCGTGGCGTCATGGAATCATTAGAAACAAGAGCTCGGGATATCACCATGAGAATCATGGAGGACAAAATACACGACAAACAAACATGAAGGATATAGATCTTGGTAACCTCATTGGACATTGAAGAAAATGATGAAGTCATATAGGAAAAGTATCATCATACAAAAACAAAACATTTTCCAAATGGGAATATACAAGATCCTCAATATTCTCTGAAGGAATCCTCATTGGAGGGTTCGCTGATCTAGAGAGCAAGAAAGTGCTTCATCAGGAAATCTAACTTATGGAATTCATGATATGATTGTGTAATGACATGAGAAATGAAGCAGATAAAGGGATTGAAGATCTTTTCAATCAAGGGAGCTGATGGGAGAATCCTATATGACCTAAAGGTAAAATGAGGTATGTATCCTTGTGTTTAATATTATAATGTCATGTCGTATAGTTACAAGTAATATGTATCATTACTTCTATCTTGAGAAGCATGATCAAGAGAAAAAGGATCTCCTCCTCTAAAAGGATGTAGGAATGCATAAGCCACACTAGATGAAGTCAACATAATATGTCCTGATATGAAGTATGAGATCGTTGAACACAATGAAGAAACTCTAATTTAAAGCTCCTAGGAATGAAATGTGTGAGGAAGGAAGATATTGTGAGATATGCAACCTTGATGAAGGAAATCAACATCCAAAAGACCAAGAAGATTTGACTAGGAAATCTCTTGGAAAGATATGAAGACTCTAATAGAAGTCTGAAAAAGATGGAGACCCTTAACTATGGGTATTTTTGGGAGATGTGTCAACATGTATGCAGGATAATGATACCGACAAGAAGATGTCACGATGAAGAGCCATATTGAAAGGTACTATTTTATTTAATGTTATGTTTTGATTTCTTGAATAATATCTAGATGTGTTCATGCAGGGTTACTGGCAAAAGAGTTGTAAGGACAAGTACAACTGTCATTCATGTGGAGGATGGAAATTCATGAAAGAAACATGATAAGGAAGAAGTAGCCATATGACAAAGGTTCCAGATATGTATCAAGAAGGCCATTTTCCATGAATAAAGGAATGACATGATGAACCAAAAAGAAAAGTGGTCGATGACTAATGCCCTATAAGGAAGAAGCTTGACTAAATTTCATGACATCAAGGAAATTAATCAAGCAGTTGAAGGAACCATGAAGAAGAAGTTGTTGATGAAAAAGAGAGCCCCTAGTTAAGAGGGATCTCTCACAAGTCCCTAATTGAGAGGGAGCTTGGGCAAGTTCCTGGTTAGAGGAAACTTGGGTACATTTCTTTATAGGAATGGGCATATCCTCCCTAGTTAAGAGGGAGAGATAGGCACAACATTCTTTTCTTCACTTGTGAAGAAATAAGGGGAGGATTGGGTAATCATCTGGCATCCAATGCTCTTTGAGGATGTTTAGGGAATCCAAGATAAGAGTAGGCAAGACGATCGATATTATTTGAGGGTTCGGAACCCAAGATAAGAATAGTCCTAGAAGGTCATACTCAGTGAACACTCAGGTGGGTATGTACCTTGAGATACAATGATGAAGGTGTCTATAATCATTGGTCTCGCCAAAGTTGTGCTATGATCTAATGAGAGATAGATATGTTAGTCAAGGCCTTGTTGTGGATACAATGTTGGTTACTATGATGCTATGCAAATGGGTTTCCAATCTGATTCTTCTTATGAGAAATTCTTCAGATTGAGAATGACCAAGTACCATTATGAATACCTCCTTAGTTAAGAGGGAGTGTTGAAGAAAATGTAACTAGGTCTGGTCTTCATAAATGTAATTTTTATCTTTATACTTATAAAATAAAATAAATATTATTTTTGTAAATTATAAAATGAGTTTCTTGCTCATTACATGGATCCAGCACAGGTTGAAGTTCTATAAGAAATTCAATGAGTCAAATAAAATGTTAAAGAGCTCTTCTTGAGCATATATGTAATGTATATGATTCAACCTAGTGTCTAGATAAACCCTCCAAGACAAGCACACTCCTCTTGAATAAGGAAGCAAGCAAAACGATGAAGTAGACAATCATGTCAGCCTCAAAGCATATTAGATGTCAAGTCGGCTCAAAAATAGAGACACATCGATTCACCCTAACATGTCGGCTTATTATGGAGACATGGAAACTATATATACCCAGCTAAGGTCACCACAAAGGCTAAGAATCTCATACAAGTCTGCAATCTTGGATGGGTACAGGGAGATACAAAATCTTGGTGATAATTCCAGTGATCTCCTCACATACTTCCCTGTAGTCTCGGCCTAGTTAAAAGGTCACTGTAATACAGTGTCGGCATAGTTGCAGTAGACCTCAGTGTAAGAAGAACAAGGCTACAATCTCGGTGTAGATCACAGAGAAGAAGAAGATGAAATTATGACCTCGAAATTCATGATGGAGGAAATATCTTGGAGTACTATATATCCTAGACACAATCATTTCCTTAACATCACTGTGATTATGATAACTGTCATGATACTAACGAAGATGAATATTTAGGTACAACAGTATATATATATCTCTCTAAATGGATATCTCATTAATGAGATAATATTCTCAATGAAGGTGAAGCATTGGTTCATCAAGTTCTCAATGAAGGTGTAGAATTGATACAACAGTAATGAAGATCTCAATGAAGGAGCAGTCATGGTGCAATAGTGATCTAGCTGAAGGAGAAGTCATGGTACAACAATGATGATGATGATATTAGCAGTGACAAAGAAGAGGATTGTTGTCTTGGTCTTGGAGTGGCATAATGGATCAATGGTCATGGTCTTGGTATTTGTTAATTGGAACCTATATAAGAATAATTTTGTGTGAGTTTTCCTCTCCAAGAGGGAGAGATTTTGGCCCTAGCAGAATGCCAACATCTTGTGTTCTTGTCTCTTTGTTTTGGTAGCTATTTAATGAACTAAAGAAGACACACTCTAATAATAATAAGTGAAGGTTGGTATAAGAAGAAAAAATTGAAAACGCCTCACAAATAGTTATCATGATAAGAAGAATCTCATTAACTACATTAGGCCTAGATTATTCAACACGTTATAGTACTAGTTTAGCACCAGCTCGCCTTCAAAGTATAACACAGGACTGGGAAAAATGATTTTTTATAGCTGACATTTCTGTAAATTTAACCGTTTTCCAATGCTATCAAGTAATATATGCACCGATGCATTTTTTTATTTAGCACACCTCTTTTATTTTATATTAAAAAAATAAATATGCCACGGTGCACCATGTTTTATTTGGCACCAGTGCTTATATGTATAGTAAATCACCGATGCATTTGTATATTGTATATGCACTGTCAAAAAATAACTCACTAAAACATCCGCTTGCCAACCTCCGCTAGTGACCTCTGCTACAAACGGATTTTTGGGTTAATTTTATAGCAGCTTTCGCAAAAACCTCCACTAGAAGTTCTTTTCCTTGTAGTGTTCGAGTACATATCCACAAAATATAAAGTTGTTGATATCTTCGCTAAGCCTCTTGCCTGAAAGCCTTTTGAGTATTTAAGGCAAAAGTTGGAAGTGATATCCCACTCATCTCTTCACTAGATTTCTTCACAAGAAAAGAGGATAGTTGTCCAAATAGGGTAAGGACAATTGTATGTCATAAGGTTAGAGAGAAGAAAAGAGACTTAGGGCAAGGGGAACTTTAAGATCAGTAGGAGTAGTACAGGTTTAGGGTGAGCACAGTGCACTATGAAATGGAAAGTTTGCATGGTTCCTAATTTTTCTTTGTCTGTATTCCATTGGTATACTTGATTTAAGTAACAAATAGTATGTTCAACCACAATTACAATCAATAACCTGTAATATCCAAAGTTATAACTAGATCCCTTTAGGGGGGACAAAATCAAATGGGAAGTAGCTAAAACCCTTTTCCATTGATTTCAAAGGGGGGGAATTATCATAATTTTTTTCACCTCAAATCCTAGAGGAGACTAAGAAGATAGTGACACTTCAAAAGTGAAGGGGGAGAGTAAGAAAATAGTGGTAGTTCTACATCCTGATAGTGGGAGTGTTGCGAGGTGGTGGTATCGCCATCAATTACCAGTGAAGTTAGGAGGTGTTGCCATTAATGCCGAAGGGGGAGATTATTGAATATGTTGAGTATGTTGGCAGTTGTTATCATTGATGTCAAGTACAGTCATTAATGTTACATTTAGCGGGAGCTTTGCAAGTTTCATGCATGATCCTTATGTTGTTATTGATGTCTTAGTTGCTTCTATTAACAATGTGCTAAGTTGATGATGATAAGGTTTTTTCCTGAGTAGCCTATCCTTGAAGGAATTTTTTCTGCAAATAACTTGCTCAAAATCACATGAAAAGTGTTTGGTTGGTTAATCCTCTCTAAGATATTTCCAATGGTATATGCCGCCTAGCCTAACCCCAAGGGATGAGGAAAAATTAGAGGTTGAAGTGTTGAATCTTAGTCATTGTTTTAAAGCCTTAAGGTTCTGCAAAGGCCCCAACTCCTTAGATTGGCACCAATTGGAAGTGGAAGGAAAGAAGCTTAGGATGATTAAAGTACCGTTGGTCGATAAGTGATGTTCCAATAGGTGTTGGTCACATAGCACAGTCACCAACGGGTCGATAGCTAGCACCTAGGCATCTATCAAACTGCCCAACCAGAGGTGTAATTGCAAATGATGAACACAATTGATAAAGTGGCGGGTGGTGGCCGAAAGAATAAGCCCAAGGTCCTAGCACCTAGACACAGGGAACCTGGCATAAGCACCTAAGAACTTATATGTTTGCTAGTGGAACTTAAGTTCCCTTTACACACAACGAATATGATAGCGATGTAGCATGCGGCAAGCCTCGACATGCTCTTCGAGGAGATAGATGGTACGATAAAGACATGACATAATGAGTAGATGAGGTGGACCCTATATGACATGGTAGAGATAGGTGGTAGGATGATGACATGGCACCTTGAGGTAAGGACATATGGGAGATGGATTTAGATTTTTTGGGTGGCCAAGTGGCCCTTTTCTAAGTGACACATGGCCATGATGTGGCATTGATGTGGTGTGACATGTGGTAGGTTGTGATGTGGTAGTGATGTAGACATGGTATGGCTAATATTACATAAGCCATTAGGTAGCAGTAAGAAGTGGGCCCAATTAACCTCTGTGGCACCACATTTTTCAAGTTCGTACGATGATAGACTTTGGACCCCCCACCACCTCGATAAAAATTTGAAAGGTATGGGGGCCTCAAAGTGTTATCTGTGCCATTGGATCTAATCAACTCATGTGATCACTTGGCAAGTGTTACAAAGATGGGGGTCAATTTATTTGTGCATATGATAAATTTCAGACACCCCGCCCCCCCCCCCCCCCACCCCCACCACATTAAAGCTCACATGGGTGGCAGATCCATGAAGTGGCGTTTCAACCATTGATTACAATCGAGTCTATTGTCGCTCCTTGGAAGATGTTGGTGGTTTAGGTATTGAGTGGTCTGCAACACTCTAGGAATAAGGGCCCTTGGGACTTACATCCCCAACTTGGGCCCAAATACATATGCTTCACAGAACATAAATACAAGGCGATGGGACCAAAAATTTGTCGTTTAGGCACCAAATTTTGTGATAGGATTAAAGGATATTTTAGACGCAAAATTTGGTAAAAGTGGTTGGAACAAATTAAACTATAAAGAAGGTGACATAAGAGCCAAGTGTTCCCATGAAAAATGATAAGTTGATACTGTTGTTGATGTATATAAGCGCAAGAGAATGAAGAGATGTGAGGGAGTTGAGAAACATAAAGAATAAGAGTAGATATGAAACTAAGTTGAAGTTTAATATGCTAGTTAAAGGCTAAGTTTTCATACAAGTCGATATCTAAAGTGGTTGTAAGTTTAAAGAATTGTAGATATGAAGCATTACAAGTTGAATTACAGAAAAGAAACTACAATCAAGAGTAGATATGAGAGGGAGAAGAAAAGATGGTGAAGAAATCTTATTGAATTAAAGAGGAAAGTGCCAATGTCTACAAAATATATAGTACACAACAATAATTAGACAATTTCATTAAACAATTCAATAAAACAAGTTAAAGAACATGCTAGAATAATTTTTATTCTAATTAATTAAGACAATGAAATGAAACTAGATTAATTTAAAGAAAATAATAATATTACATCTATCATTTGCAGGTTCATCTGTTGTGAAGAGGATGTTGGGACATTGTCTCTAATTAATACCTGCATACAAAAATGACAATAAGATAAATGTGTGGTCATCCTCATTGGCTAGAAGCGCTAGTTCTGGGGTGGAAATCCTGGCCAAATACTCTGATAGGCCCCTTTTGGGAATCATCTGGCCCCACATGCACATTTGCACCTCAATCATCAGCGTAAGAGGGTGATGGTAAAATTTATGCCTCGAATTTGGAAACCTCTCAAAAAATAAAAATAAAAAATATCTGAAGTCAAAGGGAAGCTCGTCCTCCCATGTATCATTTTCATGAAATATATCTAAGGCCCTAAAAAACTGCCTCAAAAAAATGGCAAAACATCTAATACATCGTGGCGCTTGAAACCAAGAATCAACATAATACAAAAGAGGGAAACTAATGTGCTACCCATCACTAGTACAGTTTGCAATGGTGGTCACTAATGCTGAGAGGCCCCTAACCTCCTGTGCAACAAAAGACGTAATCTATAGCTTTCCACCACACACCTGAAAATCTACTGGATAGACTACCTGAGCCCCAACATATCTTTGAGAGTAGACAAGATGACTCTATATTGCAACCCCATGGGGGACATTAGGGAACTGGGGAAAATCCTCTCCTCTCTTGGATAGGTCAGTGATAAAATATATGTCCTCCTTAGAGGGCCTATACCATGCCTCAGGACCGACACAGAAAGCCTACTCTTAGACACTCAACCGATGGATCAGATTTGCTAACAAGATAAAGGGCACCTTTAGGGATGTAGCCTCCTCATAAGACTTAAGGAGGCCTACATTCCTCAAGAGAACTTATGTCACTATGATAATACGGTGAGGGTATAAATCCCTCTCCCTTTGTCAAGCCTCCCATGGTCAGAACACATTGTATTGGTACACCATTTGCTCTTGGTCATGTTGATGCTCCCTCTGTTGAAGTATTTGCTACATAAAATAAATCATACATCATACATAAAACATAATTTCATTTTATTAAATGAAAAATGTATTTATAAATATGGAAACATAATTTTCAATTAAAAAATTAAAAATCCCTGGTGCGCCGGAAAAACAATAATGCACTGGCTTCAGTACACTATCAAGCACAATCACACCATAGATAGTACATAGTATGACACACCACTTTTGGTTCACATATATACAATTTCAATACGGTGCATCTCAAACTTATGCACTAGTGCACACGTATAACCTTTTCGCACTAGTATGAAATGTTCAAGTCATCGAATGCACTGAGCTGTATTTTTTAATATTATGTGTGCAATGTGTTTGGTAAATATAAGCACAATAGGCATAACCTAAAAGTGTATGCACCAATGTACAATTTATAGCTTTTCCCAGTGTGTTTTCAGTTACGAAACACACCACAAAGATAATGGTGTTTTAGGTTCATGCACTGAATTGTGGTGCACCCTGTAAATTTATAAGGTACACCATAACAAGTGTGAAATGAAGTTGTCAAACACACTGCATAAGTTTTTTTTTTTTTTCAAAAACAATGGATTTTTTGACCTATTTCGCAATTCTAATCTGCTAAAAAAATTAAATTACAGAGAAACATAGTCATTATCTGGACATTTGGTCATTGGGAGGGCATTGTTGACACATAAATGAGAAAAACAAATTTCACCATCGTTTGAAAAAATTAGAAAGCCATGCATTGAGCACAATACAAAAGGATGGTGAGCAAGAGAAGCACCAATGTTAGGGCGCTTGAAAGAGGCAAGAGTGGCACCGGTGCTTCAAAGCTCTACAACACTGTAGATGGTAAAAATGAAATTTATGGCTGACAATTTTTTTATATATATTTAACCCTCCTTCGGTGCATTATTATAATCGCACCAGTGAATCAAATATCTAAGAGCACCATTTTTTTTTAGATTAAAAACCCTCTAGCAGTGCTCTTGTTAAGACGCATCGGGGAGTTCAAATACATGTAATGCACCGGTGCTTTTTTTGACTATAGCATTGCATTTAAAAACAAATTAAAACTGCCTAGAGGTGCTCTTTTAATGATGCACTAAGGTGTTTTAATACATGAACAATGCCGGTGCTTCGTAATAATATAACACCAATTTTTTTTTTTTAATTTAAAACCCTATAGTGGTGCTCTTGTTAAGAAGCACCAAGGCATTTTAAATAATTGACAACATTGGTGCTCTATGGGAATATAGCACCACATTTTAAAAATCCCCTAGCAGTGCTCTTTCTAAGATAGATGAGGGTGTTTTAATACATGAAAAACACTAGTGCTTCATTGGAATATAGCACCACATTTTTTTGAAAATTAAAAACTATAGTGGTGCTCCTTCTAAGTATGCACCGGGACGTTTTACTACAATAAGGGCACCAGTGCCATGGGTGGATATAACACCAACAATTTTTAAAATTTAACCTTTATCTGGTGCTATTGATTATTCAAGCACCAATGCATGGTATACTATGCATGCATCGGGGCATTGTAGTACTGGTTTAGCATCAATTTGTCGTCAAAGTATAACATGTGACTAGGAAAAATGAATTTTATGATCGACATTTTTGTAAATTTAACCCTTTTCGAGTGCTATTGAGTAGTATACACACTGGTGCTCTTTGTATTTTAGCACATCCTTTTTTATATAAAAAAAATAAATTTACGAGGGTTCACCATGTTCTATTTGGCACCACTGCTTATATGTATAGTAAATCACTAATGCGTTTGTATATTATAGACGCACTATAAAAAAATCATCCGCTAAATCATCCACCTACCCACCTTTGCTAGTGACCTCCACTATAAACAAATTTTTGAGTTACTTTTATAGGGACTTTTGCAAAAACCTTTGCTAGAAGGTTTTTTCCTTGTAGTGTTGGAGTACATATCCACAAAAGAGCAAGTTATTTATATCTTCACTAAGCTTCTTGCTTGAAATTATTTTGATTATTTAAGGAAAAATTTGGGTGTGATATCCCACTCATCTCTTTACTAGTTTTCTTCACAAAGAGGGTAGTTTTCCAAATATGGTAAGGAAAATTGTATGTCATAAGGTTAGATAGAAGAAAAGAGACTCATTTTAGGGGGAACATTAAGATTAGTAGTAGTAGAACAAGTTTAGGGTGAGCACAATGCACTATGAAATGGAAAGTTTGCATGGTTCCTAAGTTTTTATCTATCCCTCTTCCATTGGTATACTTGATTTAAGAAACAAATAGTATGTTCAACCGCAATTACAATCAACAACCTATAATATCTAGAGTTATAACTAAATTCCTTTATGGGGAGAGTAATAAAATGGGGAGTAACTAAAACCCTTTTCCATTGATGTCAAAGGGGGAGAATGATAAAAAGAAAATCACCTCAAAGCCTAGAGGATACTAAGAAGATAGCAACACTTCAAAAGAAAAGGGGGAGAGTGAGCAGATAGTGGTAGCTCTACATTTTGATAGTGGAAGTGTTGCAAGGTGGTGGTATTTCCATCAATGACTAGCAATGTTAGGAGGTGTTTCCATCAATGCCAAAGGGGGGTATTATTGAACATGTTGAGTATGTTGGTAGTTGTTATCATTGATGTCAAGTATAGTCATTAATGTCACATTTAGGGGGAGCTTGTCGAGTTTCATGCATGATCTTTATGTTGTTGTTGATGTATTAGTTGTTTCCATTAACAATGTCCTAAGATGATAATGACAAGGTTTTTTCTTGAGTAGCCTATCTTTGAAGGAATTTTATCTGCAGATAAATTAATCAAAAGCACATGAAAAGTGCTTGGTTGGATAATTCTCTCTATGAGATTTCTAATGGTATATGGCACTTAGCCTAGCTCCCAAGGGATGAGGAAAATCAGAGGTTAAAGTGTTGAAGCTTAGTGATGGTTATAAAGGTTCAAGGTTCCATGAAGGCCCCACCTCCTCAGATTGGAACTGATTGGCAGTGGAAGGAAAGAAGATTAGGAGGAATAAAGCATCATTAGTCGATGAGTGATGATCCAATAGGTGTTGGTCCAGACTTAGTCACCAAATGGGTGATAACTAGCTCCCAGGTGTCTATCACACTACCCAACTAGAGGTGCCATTGCAAACGACGGACACAATCGACAAAGTGGCGGACGATGGTCAATAGAATAAGACCAAGTTCCTAGTGCCTAGACAGAGGGAACCTAACATAAGCACCTAGGAATTTATTTGACCGCTAGTGGAACTTAAGTTCCCTTTACACACAACAAATATGACAGCGGGGCAGTAGGTGACAATCCTCGACACTATCTTCAAGGAGACAAATGGTAGGCTAATGGCACGAAATAATGTGTAGATGAGTTGGACCCTAGATGACATGGTAGATATAGGTGGTAGGATGATGACATGGCACCTTGAGGTAAGGACACATGGGAGATGGATTTAGATTTTTTGGGTGGCCAAGTGGCCCTTTTCTGAGTGACACATGGAAGTGATGTGGCATTGATGTGGTATGACATGTAATAGGTTGTGATGTGGTAGTGATGTGGATGCGGTATGACTAATCATCCATAAGTCATTGAGTAGCAGTAGGAAGTAGGCCCAATTAACCTTTGTGGCACCACATTGTTAAAGTGTGTATGATGATAGACTTTGGACCCCCCACCACCTTGATAAAAATTGGAAAGGTAAGGGGGCCTTGAAGTGTTGTTTATTCCATTGGATATGATCAACTCACGTGATCACTTAGTGAGCATTACAAAGATGGGGGTGAATTAGTTTGTGTATATGATAAATTTCAGATGCCCCCCCCCCCCCCCCCCCGCATTAAAGCTCGAATGGGTGGCGGGGGCCTGAAGTGATGTTTCAACCATTGATTACAATCAAGTTTATTGGTGTTGTTTGGAAAATGTTGGTGGTTTAGCTATTGTGTGGACTGCGATGTTGTAGGGATAAATTCCCTCGGTACTTAAGTCCTCGTCTTGGTCCCACAGTCATATGCTTCAGGGAACATAAAGACAAGGGGCTACGACCAGAAACTTGGTGTTTGAGCGCCAAATTCTATGATAGGATTAAAGCCTGTTTTAGATGCCAAATTTGATAAAAGTGGTTGGAACAAATTAGACTAGGTTTTGGCATCGTTTATAAAAGTAAAGAGGGTGACATAAAAACCAATTGTTACCATGAAAAATCATAAGATGATATTGTTGTTGATGTATAGAAGCGCAAGAGAATGAAGAGATGTGAGGGAGCCAAGCAACATAAAGAATAGGAGTGGACATGAAACTAAGTTGAAGTTTAATTTGCTAGTTAAAGGCTATGTGTGCATACAAGCCGATATCTAAAGTGGTTGTAAGTTTAAAGAATTTCAGCTATGAAACATTACAAGTTGAATTATAGAAAATAAACTACAATCAAGAGTAGATATGGGAGGGAGAAGCAAAGATGGTGAGGAACCCTTATTGAATCAGAGAGGAGAGTGCAACAGATATAAGAATTAAATAGTTGGTTCAACAATATTTTAATTAAAAGGACCTCAAGATCTAAGTGCAAAAATTGGTGAAAGAGGGATCATATAGGCTGAGTAAGTAGGTGCTTACAGATCGGGGGGTTCGAACCTGTTGTAGGTTGGTGCCTATATAGTTTGATGTAATTTGGAGTTGGTGTTTACATTTACATCATAATAAAAGAGAATTTGTGGTTTTCTCCTATATGAGTTTCCATGTAAACTTTTAATGTTCAAGCTTTATGTGATTGGTATGATGTTGTCTTCATGAATGTATTCAATTGGCTAATTAATTGACAACCCCCCTCTTAGTATTTTCTTGGTTTCCAATAGTCCGAACAAAGTCTTTCAAACATGACAAGGTTGATTATCTAAAATTGTCATGCATGTTTGTCAATACAGATTTTCCTGATAATAAGCGGGAAATTGGACTAAGGAATTGGACAAACTCCTTGATTTTAGGAACAAAATTTTGGAAGTGGTTCCAAAGTTGGGCCCTTCATTGGGTAAGGATTAAGAGTTGAGGAAAGGTGGTGGAAGTTGACTTGAGGGTAAGTTAGCAAGTGTGGTCAAGGCTTGTTGGTCCCATCATTTTGAATTCTGGAATGACGAGCCATGGTTGTAGGATTAATGACTAGGAAAATACCTATGTTATTCCACATGGAGTAGAGACTTTTTTTGTTGTAAGAAAATGTATTTACATTATATTAATAGGCAAAAATATACATAGTTTACATCAATGAGAGAAATCTCCTCCTATGTGAGGAAACCCTAAGTGTAAGACTATTAAATGCAAAGGGTTAGTCATGATGGGAGGTTGATTATTAGTTAGTTGTAAGTAATTGGTTAGTTGTGAGTAATTATTACATTATTGTGTAATGGCTGATAATTAATATCAGTATTAGTATGGGATGGAAACTACCGTAAGGGTTTTCTTTAGTTAGTACTGCTAGCTATATCCTTGCGATTATCCCCTTGATTTCCTAATGGATCATCTAATAGATTGACCTAGTCGAATTTTTATCACCCTATCTCTGATTAGTGTGATTCCTCCTTAGTAGGGAATCTATGATATTGTGATCCATCTTTATTGGGGATTCATGGAGATTCATTGGCATAACAAACGTGATCCTTCAAAAAAGTACGGGAAAATGATCCACGTGGGTGTCACTCCATCATTTAAAAATAGTTAATAACCTGTATATATATAGTAGGAAGCTAATGCCGTTCTGCTAGAAGTGTGCGGCATCCTTTGTTCCAGGTCGAAAAGTTTCGATTGAGTGAAAGCCATGGAATCGCCTCGAGAAATCGTCGATCTCCCAGTCATTGATTTCGCTCTCCTCCCATGGAAATCTGGAAGAGATACCCATCAGTATAACCAGCGGGAGCTCGAGAAACTGAGAGAGGCATGCAAAGAATGGGGCTTCTTCCGTGCTATCAACCATGGAGTCAACCCAACTGTGATTCAAACAGTGGACTCCATGGCCCGAGACATGTTTATGCTGCCTAGTGATATAAAAGAGAGAGCCATTTCCCCCATTTTCAATACTGGTTATGTAGTACCCAAGACGAGTTCTGAGGGTAAAGAATCGATAACTGAGGCCATGATCTTTCCCAACGACAGTTCAATAGATGACATCTTTTCCAAGCTTTGGCCCCAAGGAAACCACAAATTCCGGTTTGTTTTCACCATCTTTATCTTCTAGTTTCTGTAATATTTGTCATTCAAGTGATAATTAAATGTGATGTGCTGTTCCAGCGAGAGGTTGCAGGAGTACAACTCGGAGATGAGGGAGGTGTCACTTGGGATACTGAAAGTGATTCTTTGCAGTCTGGGTGTGGATGTGACTGAGCAGTATTCATCACCTCTCTTTCACAAATCTCAAGGTTGGCTCCGCATGAATTTCTATCACAACAATAACGATCCTGATAATCAGCAGCAGTTATACTCGAAAGCTCATACAGACATCGGGTGCCTTACTATTCTGTACCAAGACAACGTGGGTGGGCTTCAGATCCGAACAAAGGAAGGAGAGTGGATTAATACGAAGCCCCTGCCTGGATCGTTTGTTGTTAACGTTGGCGACTGTTTACAGGTGAATCTTTCGACCTTTTTTTGTTTAAAACTAAATTTAGAAATTGTCACCGAAACAAGTGATGGCGATGGTTGGCAGATGTGGAGTAATGGCAGATACCGCAGCGCAGAACACCGTGTGGTGTATGGAGGATCGGAACGACTGTCACTGGCGTTCTTTCTGGATTTTACAGACAAAGCGGAGATTCGTGCTCCTGAAGAACTGATCGATGAGAAGCACCCTCGAAAGTACAGAGGAGTTACTTTTGAAGACCTGAAGGCGTATTTCATAAAAGCTGGCCCAACTCTGGGTGGACCTCCTGCTTATTTTTTATCAGTTACAGAAGGGACATAGTCAATTCACATTCATGAATGGTCTTAGTAGTAACGAAATGTATTATTCGAAGTTTTTTACATCTTCAGTTTCCCCGAAAATGATTGCAGGGTAGAACTTTAAAGTTGCGTCTAATCATTGTAGTGGTGAAGTTCCACTTGATAAATAAGTATTTAAATATGGTACATTGAACTAGCTTTATTTTTGAAGGTTGATTTAAATAATAAAATTTAAATCAAATTCTAGGCGTTATTTTCATGATCATCTTTCTTGGACAAAATTTGTATCTTATGGATTAATTTAGGTGGTAAGAGTATGGGAGGAGATAAGGAAAACAATGGATTTATTTCTGAATGCAAACAATTAAAAATATTATTTCATTCAATTTATTAAAAAATGATATAAATTTGAAAAGAAATGTTGAGAAGAAAAATATCAATATCTAAAGATTGCATGAAGCCTCAACTTGTTCTCTGCATAAATTTCAAATGAAAGTGATAACTGGATCTTGAAGAGAGAATTTGATCTAATTTACAACATAAATGTAAATTGAATTGAAATTTAGACATTAGAGATAAATCACAAACTAGAATAATTTCTTAATTTTAGTGAATTATGATTTAATATCAACATTTGCGTTCCTTTAAAATTAGAGGAACAAAATTGCATGCAAAGCAAAATATTTTCCATCCAATTTATTAAAGAAAATAAAATAAATTCACAACAAGAATTTATGATAAGAAAAGTAAAGCTATCATATTGATTTCAACGAATTGTTAAGTGCGATGCTAGTTTCTACAATGTTACAATTTAGACTAAGCAAGAATTACATTTTAGATTTAATTCACCCTAGCCAATGTTATTGTAGTATCTAAAATGATGCTTTGAAAACCTTTCCAGCTATTAAATAAAATGATTTTGTCCTTCATTCCAAAAAATTCAAGGTTGCAGGGGAAAGCTTTTCTTCCACTGACTCAACAATTCTTTATCTTCTTGGTAGTTTTTCTATGGTTTTTTGGGTTTCAAATTTTGAGGCCATTTTGTGGCCTTAAATGATACTTTTTGGCCATTCTGAGGGTCATGGGCTGACATCACATTCCTTGGTTGCATGTCGAAAGTTGTATTCCTCGAATAATTCTTTGCAATGGGCTATTATGTGCCCAAAATAGACATTGTATGCAAATGTGGTACCCCGTGGAAGTTGATGTACGAACTAACCACCTCAAGTCCCATAAACCTTTTGACACTTCATCTAGGTTAGATATTTGGACCTATAAGGTTCTTTCCATATGTTAAAAGGTCATTATTTTGGCTCTTGTAATCAATTTTTGAATGTGTGTATTCGCCATTATCTCTCTTTAGAGATAACTACCACTATTCTAGCCAATTTGTGTTCTATAATATTATGTTATTCCATTTATGAAAAGAAGTTGGTTTTTCACCATATTACCATGATTTCTATTATATTTCTTTGTGTCCATGTTTCATTCTCTTTCTTGCATTTCATCTCATTCCTTGTACAAACCAAACCAATGGTATCAGAGTAATCTACTCCTTGTTGTTTCTCGATGCATGTCCTCGACAAGATCAGGGTGCATAGAATTAGGTCTTGAGCTATTTTCACTTGGGAACAAACAATATTTCCAACTGAAACATCCACCCATGGTAGAATAAAAGAGAGATGACAATGCAAGAGATCCTATCAAGTTATTGCCCCAGGAAGCACTTGCATGGCAAAGGAATGAGATGATTGACAATTTTTCCTAGATCCTTCAATGAATTCCAACAATGATTGAGGCACCTTCAACCAACAACCACTTTGGATGTATGACACTATTCAAGGTACAAGCTAACTTGTATATCCTCTTATTTTAAGGTCAAATAGATGTAGATGTTTTGAATAGATATTTAAATCTATTAAAGGGCTATTACTTTATCCATTTTTTTTTTCTGAAAATGAAATAATCATCTTTGCATTCCTAAAAGCCCTTCCACATGTCAAATATTTGTGGGAAGGTTACTAGGAGAGATAAAATGAAGACAAGTCTGTGATATTCATGGGAGGACCTACTTGGAATATTTTGTTTATGCCCTTAAGGAGGAATTCTACTCTATAGAGAACTATGATTACCAATACATGAGATGAACAACCCTAGGAGAGAGACTAGTAGATGCCAGAGTATACAAAAGTTTTCTATACCATGTGCTCCAAGATTAGTATTAGAGACTCTAAGTGACACCTAGTTTTGAAGTACCTTAGTGGTCTAATAGGTACATAAAAATGGAGATTGAGTTCTTGGACATCTCCTAAGTTGGAGATACTTATCAATATGTTGTCAAAGTTGAGCAAAAAATGAAGTAGATGAATAAGAACGAGTTTGAGTCTACAAAACCATTGTAACAAAAGCCTAGGAAAGGGGACCGACACTTACAAAACAAGGGACAAAGTAAGGAGAACGAATATAAAGGAAACCATCCCAAGTCATAGACAAAGAACAGTAATGAGAATTCAAAAATGGACATTAGAAAGTGGTGTGAATTCCACCAAATCACTTGGCACAACACTGATGAATGTTGCTAGAAACAATCATTGTTGATAGAGCTTAAAGAAAATGAAATAGACTTTGGCTCTATTGCTGATTAAAAACATGATAAAATAAAGTGAGTCATTGACGTAGAACCCAATGCTACCATTAGGACAATAAGTATCCAATTATAATATCCAAAGGGGACTGAAGAGGGGAAGTGCCTCTTCCATTCATAGATGTGGGCGAAGGGGACCCCACTGCATTTTATCGTTAATAGAAAGAGCTAAAAGAACCTAATATCAACGAAGGTCATCAAGAGATTGAAGCTGTCGATAGTGCCACACCCACAACCATACACCATTGGTTGGTTGAGCCTTGAATGAGACATTTGTGTCAGCCAAAAATTCCACTTGTCCTATGGCTTCAAGTATTTAGAAGATGAGGTATTATGTGATGTTTTCCCACTCATATTTTGTGATGTTATTTTAGGAAAAACTTATGTTTGGAAATATTACAATATTTATAAGTTTGAATTCCACAGTATCATTTTTACTCTAGGAGGTCATATTTATAGGTTACCAGAGATAGTTCCAACTACTACAATTTCATTGATCTCAACGAAATAGTGCCAAAAGGTAATCTCTCATAATACAAAGTTTTTCCTTTTCAAGGTTTGGCTAGAAGATGAAAGGAAGATCACTACAACCAACACAACCTCAACATAGGGCCTCTTTACACAACAAAAGACTATGGACAAGATTGTAGAAACATGCAAGGATACCTTTTGTTATAGCTCCAAATCTCACTCTTATGGTTTGTGATGCTGCACTTATGGCCTAGGGCAACCCCTCCTTCCAGACCTGGTCCAAAAATTTAAAAAACAGTGTTTTATTCCCTGTACGCGACTTTGCCCTGTGTTAAACGCGTGTACACGCGGGTCTGTCATACCCAACCCGCGTGTATCTATTAAAACACTTAAAAAAATATAATTTCCTCTTTTTCGGGCGGTGATCGCGGGTTTACCTGCTGGATCACCTGTTAGTGCCCGTGGCCCAACTGTTCCCAACCAACTCCTAACTAAAAAACTACTTTGGAGAGGGTATAAAAAGACATCAAAGGGGAAGGCCAAGGGGAGAGAGAAAGGAGAGCAAGATTATTATGCTGAGATTTTTCCCTTAGACCAGGTCTGAAGTCCTTGGTGCATCCTGCACTTCCCCCATTTTGCATAGGAAACCCTTGTTTCCATGTGTATTGGTGATCATTCATCCTTGACATCATCATTGAGTAAGACTTGGAAGGAGCTCTTGTTGAAGGCTGGAGGCTGGAACGAATCCGGGAGGAAGCTTGCTTGGAGCCTGCTGAAGGTGTTCAGGTGATATCTTTCCGATATATGTACTTTATTTGCCTTTATATATAAAGAAACACGTCTTTGTTCCCGAATAATCTTTCTTTATGCTTATGAGATTCTTGAGTTGAGTTCTTATGAAAGTAGTTACTTAAAGATTATTTATAACTAACTTTATAGCATAAAGATGATTTATACATAAACTTCTATACATGTACTGTTGATTTCTTTGATTTGTTTGTCTTGCAGGTCAGAGAAAGAAGAAGGGAACTCCAAGAAGGGTTTGCACCCTAACGGTCTTCTCGGACGTAGGACCTTAGGTATGTACCCTAAAACATTAGAATTTGCTTAAAAGTTAAAAAGATGGCTGTGTGTGTGTGTTTCTTTGTATAAGCAATTTTCAGTCTGGTAGAGTCTCAGCCCAAAGGACTCTAGGGGTACTTTCCCTTCTACCAGAATTGGCGACTCCGCTGGGGACAACATTCTTGTTGTTCCTAGTTTGGGTAGTCCTCAAGCCAATCTAGGCTCAGTGCCTCTGTTTGTTGGTTCTGACTGTTTGATATTTTCTTGAACTCCAAGCTGTTCCAGTTTTTCAGTTTGTGTTTTTTATTTTTCTTGAAACACTTCATATACGCACTTTTTCTGGATTACAGAAGCGTATATACGCAAGTTGCACTAAGTAAACCCGCGTATACGCAGGTTTCCTTAGTTACAGTCGCGTGTACACGCATTCTGCAAATAATTGCAGGCGCGTATATCACATAATTTTCAAGATTTATAATTTTTCTTTTGGCTGAACGTCTGTCTGGTGGTTTGGGTCAGTGTAAAGCAGTCAATTCCCAGTGACAGTTCTCTGTTTAACAGGGGGCATCTTGTTTCGAACTCTCTCTAAGAGTGCTAGTCTTGTTTTTCGTTGATTGCAAGCGTCATTGATTTTTGACACACAAGGTTTCTGTTTAAGAATCTTGATTGCTCTGTTTCGGCAGAGTGGGAAGATTGTCTTAAAATCTTTGTGTCCATTTTGTTTTCATGACATTTGTGTTTGCTTAACGAAATCATTTTTATGACCATTTGCTCCTTCGTTTCGGGAAAGTTGTTTGTTACCATTTCCTTGAAACTTGTCTTTTGATTTCTTGGACTTTCATTGCTGCTTTTGATTGTCAAAAGCGACTTCGAACACATTTTATTTTTGTTGAGTTCTCATCATTTCATTGGTGTTAATTCACAAAAGTGTTTGGTTGTTTGTTTATCAATCATTGGTGTCAGTATTTTTGAGAGTTTTTCCTTTGAAAAAGACTTTTTGGTTTGATTGAAAGAAAATCTTTTGAAAGTTTTTGAGTTTCGCTTTCTTAAACTTGCTTCTCATCTGATTTCCTTTTTTGCGAAGTGAAAGTGCTTTGTTTTTTATCTTAAAACTTGTTTTTATTGTTTGGACGAAATGATTAGTAACAAATCATCTTCTATCTAAGCATTTCAGTGGCAAGACAAAATTTGGTAAAGCAGCAACTTTCCTTCTTTGTTTTTAGAGTAGTCTTTGAATTGTGCATCCACATTTAGTTCTTGCATTAGGGAAAGATTTGCATCTCTTTTTAGGCATATTTAGTTTTGTTAGTTTTTGTGAGTGTGGAGTCTGAAAAGAAAAAGGAAAAATTTTTTGTTTATATTACAAGTGCCTTCTGAACCTCATAGAAATTGCTATTCATCGAAAACAAAAGTGCATGTGCATGTAGCTAGGTTTTATTAATTTCTTTTGCGTCCATAAAACACCACAAGTTTCACCTCCATTACCTTTGACTTAAAGAACAGCCTAATAAAATCAAGCGCTTAATTAAAATCCACTAGAACTTTTTGTTTTAGTTATTACACCAACAAGTTTAGGATTTTAGGGCCTTGGATTAGGCGAGTGGAGAGTTAACTCTCCAAGGCCACACAAAACGTCAAACATAAGAGTCTGATTAAAGAGAGTAAATCCAATAGCGTTAGGGAGACCAGGAAGACTCCGGATCTGGGAGTTAAGCACGAGGGTCTGTGAAGACAGGGAAGAGAGATACCCCCTCTCCTACTTGTCCGAACTTACCTCACGACTGTTCCGCCTGGCTTCTGCGACGAGTTGGTACCCATAGTTGCCTTTCCTAGGGATCTGCATAGGTGGCTGCGGAGGGGAATCCCGTGGCACCTGAGGTCGACGTTGTATCACTCTCGACAGTACTTCCGGAGGGCACCCTTGCGAAGCTTGGGGGCTTGCACCGGCGCAGACTGTTGTTAGGAGGTCAGCGTAACTTCCTCTGATACCTTCGCTGATAGGACTGGGCCCTCATCATCCCAGACTATCCTCGGAAGGCCCTTTGATTCACTTTCTCGTATTTTGGTGTCCGGTCTCAATCACCCGGAGCGGAAATACTTGAAAGTTGTTTGACTGGCTGTATCTTTAGGAACTTTTTAGTGTGTGCTCTGTGCTCCTAGTTGGCCTAGCTTTTAATTTTTTGAGTCTTTAGATAAGATCATAACAAAAAATTCAAAGTGGCTGACCGGTCTCCTAGACGGTCTCGAAGACTTCGTGGTCTCTCGCCACCTAGTTTAGAGCCTTCTCCTAGAAGGCGCAGAGGGAATACTACCGGTGGGGTCTGTCCCACGCCGGCTGACGCATCGGGGATTGATCCTCCTCTCGGGGATATTAGCGGCCAAGCAAGGCCTGGTACTTTTGAACAAGAGAGGGACGCTCCAGTCTTTTCTCAAGTTCGCTTTCAAGCGGAGGATAACGTAGAGGTAGAAGAACTTTCAGAATCATTAGTGATTCCAAATTCTCCACTACCATCTAGTTACCCAGACGTATTGCAATACGTTGGGCCTCCATTATATAGACCAGCGAGTCCAGGTTACGCTACGCGCTTACCATTTATGATCACTACTGGAAGCATGGCTTCCACAAGTGCTGCGACTATGCAAACCCCAACATCGGTGCAAGGGGGAGGAACCATTTCCATCCCCTCCGCTTCCTTGTTCGGATCGTTTGCTAGCACATCTTTGGTTGGGTCTACCTCCATTCCGTCCACGAGTGGAAATGCCCAAACCAATGCTTTTAGTACTGGTTCCTTCCTTTTTGGCACCCAATCACAGGGTATTCCGTCAGTTCCGTTCAATGCCGCTACGTCCATGATGGGCGGATCGGCTTCATTTCAGGGTTTTCCTTTTGGAAGTGGTCATATTCCACATTCCAACCCAACGGTAGGATCCATGCCTTTTTCTTCAATAGGACAAAGCAGCAATCCTTTCCAAGGTTGGAATAACCCTGGGGCTAGTAACGCAGGAACTGCGAATCCATTCATCGGTCAACAAGGAAGTAGGCCGTATTCCACAGTTAGCATGTTTCAAAGTATTCCTCCCCTCGCTTCGGCTTGGAACCCATATCAGGGGTTATCGACTCCTTACAATTCTATAGGAGGAAACTTTGCAAGCTATGGAGCTTATACGGCAGGAGTTGGTCAAACTCCGAATTTTGCTGGACCACAAGGCTTGCCCTTTGGTTCAGCTGGTTCTACTGGTCACTTGGGGCAGCCTGGTGCCTCTCAAATCCCAGGACAATCTTTTCAGAACTTGGGGAGTTCTGCCCAGTCTGGGTGGAATCCCCTAGGTCCTCCTAGGCTTCCATTTCTGGCAACGTTAAACTTGCCAGATCTCACTAAGCTAACGAATGACCCTATCAGATACAATCCAGCCTGGCCTCCGGTCCCAACCAAACTCCCTTCGGACATCCCAAAATTCGAAGGGAAGAGTGGTGAAGATCCGGGCGATCATGTAACCACATTCCATTTGTGGTGCTCATCTAACTCCCTCATCGAAGATTCGGTTAGGTTGAGACTTTTTCAGCGCACCTTGACTGGTAATGCGGCTAAATGGTACATAGAGTTGCGAGGGGGCAGCTTTACATCGTTCGCAGACTTAGCTAATATCTTCTTGAATCACTTTCAGTTGCCTGTCCGCTATGATGCCGGAACTGAACTTCTGGCTACCTTTCGTCAGGATAAGGCAACCCACATTTCTGATCACATACAGGAATGGAGACGGAGAAAAAGGCTCATTAAAGCCGAAATCCCTCCGGAGTACCGTCTAGAGTGGTTTTTGAAGTCTTTGCAACCTGAGATCTCCAAGGATGTCTCCATGTCTGGGGTCTATTCTGAGGAGCAAGCCATTTTCAGGGCCCAGCAGTTAGAACTGATCTATTCTCAGTCTGGGATCCTCCAAAAGTACTTGCCAGATGCTCCTGGATCTAAGGTTGATTTAGCTAAGCCAAAGCCAGGTCCGCATGCGGATGGTATCGTGGGGTCTGTAGACTCAACTACAGTGAACTTGCTAAATCAATTGCAGCAGTTGTCATTACAAACTGCTCCTAACAACCAAGTCACAATGTCTAGTCCTCCTGCTTCCCAAAATTCTTCCATTAACGCCGTCCAATCCAATAACCCCAAAGGAAATCAAAATTCCGATGGGAAAAAGAAAGGACGTGGTAAAAAGAAGAACTCGGATGGGAAGCCCGATGCAAATAAATCCGGCAACAACGCTGGTGGTGGTAAGGGTGAGTCGAGAAAGAAAGTCAAGTTTCCTTGCAAGTTATGCAGTGGAGACCATCTAACTCATCTTTGCCCTAAAATCGAAGACGCTCAGCGCTTGTTAGCACAGCAAGGGACTTCTAGTTCGCAAGCTGTGTTGACTAACCCGTTTCCCCAAGGGCAGCAACTTCTTGCTGGCGCGAATTCGAATCCTGGGACCTCCTCTGGGGGCAACCAGGAAGGGGAAAAAGCATCAAATGTTTTTATGATGGGTTCAAACGTTAACGTGACTACTCGGTCACGTGATTATGGTGAAGCCGAAACATCTAAGGATAAAACGGTTCCCGGAAGTAATGACCTTCATATTGAGCGACCTCCTGTTGAGACTGTACCTAGGATACCGAAAGGTTCCGCCAAACGCGCGACAATTAACCCCAATGCTAGAGCTGCTCAAAATTACTCCATTGTGGAGGATTTGGCTCAAAGCCCATGTGCTATGTCCGCTTTGGAAGTTCTCCAGTCGTGTCCGTCTCAGAGAAGTGCTTTACTTTCCGCCATTGGAGCAGTCGATTCAGCTAACTCTCTAGTGCTCTCTTTTGACATGTCAAATGTCAAAAAGAGACTCCCTCATCATATGGCTTTTCAAGTAAAGTCAACATACCGGAAAATCAATATTTTTCGCACAGTTATAGATGAAGGAGCTTCCACATGCGTCATGTCCATGTCTTGTTGGAAGGCTATCGGTTCACCTTCGGCTGTTCCTTCACCAACCGTCTTAACTGCATTTGATGGCCATTCTCACAAGCCGCATGGGATTATCCCGGCCTTTCCTATATGTGTTGGAGGGAAGGTCGTTAATATCGAAGTTGAAGTCGTAGATGCTAACCTAGACTATAATCTCCTATTAGGAAGGAACTGGGTGTACGAGATGGAAGCCGTTGTTTCGACTTTGTTTCGTGTCATTTGCTTTCCTCATGAGCGGAAAATCATTAAGGTTGATCAATTGGACTATGCTCCAATCGATCCTCAAGCAACCTCCGACTCTACTGTTCCTTTGGTGGATAACCCTCGCCCGCCGACTGAGAATTTAGGAGTAGGGATGTATTCCTCATTGATGGGTACGTTTGATGGGTACGTTTGATCTGTTATAGCTCCAAATCTCACTCTTATGGTTTGTGATGCTGCACTTATGGCCTAGGGCAACCCCTCCTTCCAGACCTGGTCCAAAAATTTAAAAAACAGTGTTTTATTCCCTGTACGCGACTTTGCCCTGTGTTAAACGCGTGTACACGCGGGTCTGTCATACCCAACCCGCGTGTGTTTAACTTTTAAGCAAATTCTAATGTTTTAGGGTACATACCTAAGGTCCTACGTCCGAGAAGACCGTTAGGGTGCAAACCCTTCTTGGAGTTCCCTTCTTCTTTCTCTGACCTGCAAGACAAACAAATCAAAGAAATCAACAGTACATGTATAGAAGTTTATGTATAAATCATCTTTATGCTATAAAGTTAGTTATAAATAATCTTTAAGTAACTACTTTCATAAGAACTCAACTCAAGAATCTCATAAGCATAAAGAAAGATTATTCGGGAACAAAGACGTGTTTCTTTATATATAAAGGCAAATAAAGTACATATATCGGAAAGATATCACCTGAACACCTTCAGCAGGCTCCAAGCAAGCTTCCTCCCGGATTCGTTCCAGCCTCCAGCCTTCAACAAGAGCTCCTTCCAAGTCTTACTCAATGATGATGTCAAGGATGAATGATCACCAATACACATGGAAACAAGGGTTTCCTATGCAAAATGGGGGAAGTGCAGGATGCACCAAGGACTTCAGACCTGGTCTAAGGGAAAAATCTCAGCATAATAATCTTGCTCTCCTTTCTCTCTCCCCTTGGCCTTCCCCTTTGATGTCTTTTTATACCCTCTCCAAAGTAGTTTTTTAGTTAGGAGTTGGTTGGGAACAGTTGGGCCACAGGCACTAACAGGTGATCCAGCAGGTAAACCCGCGATCACCGCCCGAAAAAGAGGAAATTATATTTTTTTAAGTGTTTTAATAGATACACGCGGGTTGGGTATGACAGACCCGCGTGTACACGCGTTTAACACAGGGCAAAGTCGCGTACAGGGAATAAAACACTGTTTTTTAAATTTTTGGACCAGGTCTGGAAGGAGGGGTTGCCCTAGGCCATAAGTGCAGCATCACAAACCATAAGAGTGATCATTCATCCATTAGTTTTTTATATAAAAATTTTTCGCTGCGCACACACGGTTTACCCTATACACAGTCGCGTGTAGGGCCGTCGTATACGCGATTTATATACATCCAACCCGCGTGTACGCCGCAGAGCAATTTTTTGCAAAAATCTAACGGTGAAACATTAATTAAACTTCCTAAAAACTATCACAATTGATTGCAAGACAAGTTTAGTGCTTACCTGGAAGTTTTCGGCAAGTTTGAACGGTTGAATAAGTCACGGGGAAAGTTTGCTCCTTTTGCTCCACAATTTGCTCTCCAAGTCAAACGGTGAAAATGGTAAGTCCAAAATTTCTTTTTATAAGTTTTGAAAATGCAAAATTTTTTCAAAATTTTATTTTGTTTGGTTTCATGTCACTTTTAACTTGGGAGCTTGGAATGTCGAGATTGAGTTGTTTTTCAGGACATTTTGGACATTTTTCGACGATTCGAGGCGGTTCCATGACTGCTGACCCGTCATGGCAGGTATCGTGTTCTCACTGGCATATAGGTTAGGGACACCATTTTTCCGTTGCATTATGCATACTAGCCTCCATTTGACCGATACATCTGCCGTAGGGTCGACCCCATCATGTTATGGTTCGCAAGCCATTTTCACTCGCCGATTCTTTAAATCATGACATGATGGTAGAGCCATCCTTTTACATGGGCATCCTAGTTAGCACCTCACTGACATTTGTTGCCCATGCTGCTTCGTTTTGAGTAGGCTCGGGAGTCCTCTGTAGTCCCGCCATGACTTATGCGTTGAAGACTCATTCTTCCTTGCTTCTTCGCTTCGTTCTGGCCTTATACCCTAGAGGCTCCTATGTGTGTTGAGTTGTACTTCTGCATTGCATGTTGACCATTTGCACCTTTTGGCCTATAACCGGCTTCACTTGGACTCGTGTTTAAGCCCACTTTTGACCATGACGTCTGCAAAAAATCAACCTTGCATACCCTTGACCTCTGCAGCTTGACATACCCAGATCCGTGGAAGGGACATACCTCTGAGTGTCACTGACCAGTTTTTCACCTCCCTGCATTGAGCATAGGAACGTTCCTTTCCCAGGAACTAGAGCATCTGTTTCACCGACACTCGTTCTTTCCACTGTACCATAGCATTCTTTTATTCTTTTTCCGGCTTATCAGAAAAAGACAAAAAAATTAAATATTCCAAAAAGAGCGGGAACAGGGACATTATTTCCATTTATTGTTGGCAGCTAGAGTCAGTCGTGTCGCCCTTGAACAAAGCACTCGAAACAAAGTCTCCTCCGCATGGGTGGGATCTAGTTTGACTTAGGTAAGCCATAACCTTGTTATCGAGTCAGTTCTCCCCGATTGGTTATCTCTTCCAATCATATGGAGGGTTCGTTCGTGCCTCCTGCATGACGAACTTATACAGATTCATTATATGCTGCCACATAGTCACATTGAGTCGTGCTTTTGTTCAAGGGAAGTTAGCCTGAGTCGGCCTTTCTGCGGTGTCTCTTGACTCATTTTTCAGTCGGCCATCCCTGGTTGTCAGTGTCATGTCTATCATCACATCAGTTATATTGGTCCTTCACTCGTGCCGGTTTGAGAAGGTCCCCATTGACTTCTTGCTGGCGGGTCTTGTCCTTATCGACGACGACACATTGCTCTGAGGGCAGACCTAGAGACCGCACCCTGGCCCTATTTTCATTATTGATAGGTCACCTTGTGCTCAGCATCGATCAGTATCATGGGTCTTTGACTGAGTGGTTTCCCTTGTGTTCGACATCAGCATACATTATCACACATTGGGATTCGTGCAGTACCTTGGTTTCCATTTGACCCTATTGGTGGATACCTCGCCTCTGTGTCAGCTTTCATTATTGGTTGGTTCAGAGGGTTTCTGCCGTGCGCTAGCCACATCTTGTGTACGCCGGAAACGTACTTTCGGTTGGGTTACTACATCTTTTTCGTCCGATTCCTTCCACATTATTGGCCTACGGGTTACACTCGCGCTAGATTGATGGAGGATGCCTTAATGCCTTCCTTCTAGCGGATCTTTCCCTATCGACTCCGACTCATTGCTCTGGGGCAAAGATCTAGAGTCCATTTGGCAGTACCTTGGGGTTTGCAGTCATTAGTGGCAGATTCCTCGCTATCGACAGTGGGAAACCATCATTGTCTCCTGATTGATAGATTCTTACAGGTGTTCGACTTCAGCTCATCTATTCACACTTGTTAGATTGTACTGGGTACCTTGACGCTCATTATCATTATCGGTGAGTAGTCTCGCGTTTGTTAACGGTATACATCAATGACCGGTAATCAAACGATTTCTCACATGGTCGACTTCAGATCATTTATTCCCATGGTGTAGAAATGTACCACGGCGGTCGGTGAAGACCTCAGGTTGTATCAGCATTCATTGGTTCACTTGACAGTTGCTCCTGTTGCTGCTAGTTGATACCATTCCACCTTATATGTTGCAGTCAGTCATGGCGACATTCTATATGCTGGCACCTGAGTTTGCAGTGTAGTACCATCCTATTCCATCATGTTCAGTTGGTACCTTATGGGATCAGTCTTTGATTTCAGTGATCCGTTGCATCTTTCAGCATCATTGACAGTTTTATATGTGATATTCAGACATGTACTTACTCATTATGATCAGATGATCCATTATGTATTTTTACAGTCATTTATACTTGTATACTTAGTGGATCCGCTTGTACTTGATATGCGGACATGCTTTACTTTTCCTGAGCATGGGTATGCCCGCCTCAGACGGTGTTTCTTTCTGATCTCCTTTCGGTGGCTTGGCAGGCTGAATTCTGGTGAAGTCCTCCTCGGTTTTTCGGCAGAGTTCCTTTCCTTGTACTTACTTAATGTATTTCGGCCATCATGTTCCCCTTCTGACCTCATACATTAGGGGGCATCTGTTATAGCTCCAAATCTCACTCTTATGGTTTGTGATGCTGCACTTATGGCCTAGGGCAACCCCTCCTTCCAGACCTGGTCCAAAAATTTAAAAAACAGTGTTTTATTCCCTGTACGCGACTTTGCCCTGTGTTAAACGCGTGTACACGCGGGTCTGTCATACCCAACCCGCGTGTATCTATTAAAACACTTAAAAAAATATAATTTCCTCTTTTTCGGGCGGTGATCGCGGGTTTACCTGCTGGATCACCTGTTAGTGCCCGTGGCCCAACTGTTCCCAACCAACTCCTAACTAAAAAACTACTTTGGAGAGGGTATAAAAAGACATCAAAGGGGAAGGCCAAGGGGAGAGAGAAAGGAGAGCAAGATTATTATGCTGAGATTTTTCCCTTAGACCAGGTCTGAAGTCCTTGGTGCATCCTGCACTTCCCCCATTTTGCATAGGAAACCCTTGTTTCCATGTGTATTGGTGATCATTCATCCTTGACATCATCATTGAGTAAGACTTGGAAGGAGCTCTTGTTGAAGGCTGGAGGCTGGAACGAATCCGGGAGGAAGCTTGCTTGGAGCCTGCTGAAGGTGTTCAGGTGATATCTTTCCGATATATGTACTTTATTTGCCTTTATATATAAAGAAACACGTCTTTGTTCCCGAATAATCTTTCTTTATGCTTATGAGATTCTTGAGTTGAGTTCTTATGAAAGTAGTTACTTAAAGATTATTTATAACTAACTTTATAGCATAAAGATGATTTATACATAAACTTCTATACATGTACTGTTGATTTCTTTGATTTGTTTGTCTTGCAGGTCAGAGAAAGAAGAAGGGAACTCCAAGAAGGGTTTGCACCCTAACGGTCTTCTCGGACGTAGGACCTTAGGTATGTACCCTAAAACATTAGAATTTGCTTAAAAGTTAAAAAGATGGCTGTGTGTGTGTGTTTCTTTGTATAAGCAATTTTCAGTCTGGTAGAGTCTCAGCCCAAAGGACTCTAGGGGTACTTTCCCTTCTACCACCTTTGCTCCACCTATGGGGGTGACTCGACACTTCTAAGTCAAACACTCAATTGACTTGATACCTAATTTAACTTAACCTAATGGGAATATATATATATGTGTGTGTGTGTGTGTGTGTGTGTGTTATCTCTTGGAGAATGACGAAATAAAATGTTAGATCCAAAAGGGCCACATTTGATTGAGCTTCCCACCTTTCGGGAGAGTCCAGTTATGTTGGTACAAAAGAAGGATAAGACATGGAGACCTTGTGTTGATCATATAGCCCTAAACAAAGTCATTTTCAAGAATAGATACTCGATCCCCTATGTTGTGCTTGTTTCTCGTAGGCAGTTCTTGGCTGCAAATCCCACGTCTAGGTAGTTTTTTGCATCGCAACCTGGTAACTGTCGGTAGTCGATTCTGACTTGTTCTCCCCTCGTCGATCTATGATTACGATATGTGATGGCCTTATCGCATCACAACCCTGAACATGTTGGGGCTGATTTGTAATGCTTTTCAGCCTTGTGACTGTGATTTGTGAAATACGGGGGGCCAATGACAGCCTGCCACTTAGTGCCTCCTCATCGCTGGAGACCTTGCCACCTCATCCCCATCCTGCCATGTAGATAATTCAAACTTGAACTTTGACTTTCTCTAACTTCTACATACAAACTCAGACTTGATTACCATTTGCACCATTGGATTAAGAATGATGAGCTCTTCAATCTGAAGCTAAGTGTAACAAGATTCTGACACTTGGATTTTTTAGCATAATTTTGAGCACCTGATCACTCCTCCCCACTGAAAGCCTTTTGGACCCCAAAATATTTTTATTTAGTTATTGAATATATGAGGGTACTATTCCCTTACCTTCCCCACTTCAATCCATTTGGCCTTTGATGGATGTGTTCCTTTGAGACCCACCCGAAGATAATCAATATTTCCCCTTTTTGTTGTCCTTGTCCTTCTGTCAAGTATAGTGTCCTACTGAATCACATCAAGGAATTCTGGAGAAAAGTATTCAGTAGATGGAATTTGAACATTCTCTCTTTGATCTTCAATCAAAGGAGGTTAATAAAATCTCAAATTTTCAACATTAACAATGGAATAGATTTGAATATATGAAGGAAAATCAAGATTGAAAGCATTATTACCAATCTTTTCCAGAATTTTAAATGGACCATAAGGAATTGGTTTCAGTTTTTTACCTTCACCTTGAAGCCTTTCCTTGCTAATTTATAGCCAAACATTATCACCTACTTGAAACTGATGATCGATATGATGCTTATCATGCCTTGCCTTATACTTGCCTTGACTCTTTTCCAGTGGTTCTTGAACTATTTGGTGAATCAACTAAATTTTCCCAATGAATTTCTTTGCTTTGTCTATGTCACTATGTCCATCTACAACTACATCTTTCTCAAACATGAAATCCAAAGGCGATTTAGGAAAATAACAAAGGCATGCCTCACAAGGAAAAGTTAGAGTAGAAGAGTGTTTTTCTTAGTTGTAAGAATGCTGAATATAATGCAACTATTCATCCCACAACTTAGGATGTTTACTACAATGTCCTCTTAGCAAATGAATAACTGTCCTGTTAACCACTTCAGTTTGACCATTTGTTTGCAAATGGAAGGTTGTACTTTTCTTCAATTTGATTTCCTTCAAGTTCCATAAACTTGACCAAAAATTCCTAACAAATCGAGAATCATGATCACTTACAATAGAAGTAGGCAATCCAAAATGAACCCATACATTTTGAAAGAAAGTTGAGATGTTTGTTCAGCTGTAATTTGTTTTTACAAGGCATTAATATGCATATATTGCTGAACCTATCCACAAATACATACAAATAATCACGACCTTTCCTTGATAAAGGAAGACCTCCTAAAAAATCCATAGAAACACTTTCCCATGGTCGTGAAGGCACTGGAAGTGATGTGTACAATCCTAGTTTCCTATTACTAGGCTTACTAACGGCACACAATGAACAACCTCTGATAAAACATGACACACTTTCAAGCATACAAGGCCAATAAAAATACCTATGAAGATTTGCCATGTTTTACTTACACCGAAATGTCCAGCAATAAGAGAAGTGTGTGCTTCCCTTGTGACATTTACTCTCTCTCCCTGTGCAAAACAAAGCTTTCCCAAATGATATAACAAATTATCTTGTACATGGTATTCTAATTCATCAACTTGGTGGCCTTGACTCAAGTTTAAATATACCTCTTGAAAGTCAACATCCTGTGCATATTGTTCAACATAACTTTCAGGCATAACATAATGATTCTTGAGTAAAATGGCTACATTAATAGCGAGTCTAGAAAGCATATCAACAACTATGTTATAAATTCCTTTCTTGTACCTGATTACCAAGTGGAATTGCTGTAAAAATACCATCCAATGAAAGTGATGTGACTACTGCAATTTGGTTTGATATTGCAGATATTGCAAAGGTTGATGATCAATGTGAATAATGGTTTCTTTTCCCATCATGTAATGTTTCCATTTCTTCACACTTTGCAACAATGCATAAATCTCTTTATCATACTGATCTAGGTGGATATTGGTGGCTGCCCGCCTATTCCACTTGGATCCCCACCATTGTTTCTTTCAGTTTTTCAGTTTCCTTATTTGTAGCACAATTTACTATTTTTGGCAGTTTTTCAGGTCTTGAACTTCCAAAGTCGTTTTTAGGCCCTAAATAATGTTTTTTGGGAAAACTGGGACCAACATGAGTCGATGTCTAATGTTGGTCATTCAAAATTCATATTCCTTGGATAGATATTTCTAATGAGGTATTGTGCACGTCAAATGGAGATCGTATGCCAAAGTTATGACCATGAGATGTTGACGTACCAATTAACCCAAATGGGGCCCATGGTTTGGTGCTTCATCTCCTAGGGTTAGGTTTTTGGATGTTTAGGGTTTTCCATTGTGTATCAATAATAAATAGGCCTTTAAGCCTCATTATAACACAGTTCAGAGGCATGTAGCCGCCACATCTCTTCTCAACGATAAGCTACCATCACCCGAGCTAGTCTTATTTATGTTCTATTTGTAAGCATATTTTAGTATTTGATATTAATGAAATGAAGAGTTATTTCTACTACATCTTTGTATTTATGGTTATATCTTGTTGTAGCGGCTACAACCACCCTCCAAAATTTTGACCTGCACCAATTTCGGAGCCTCCCTTGAAGAGTTTCACTTGATGACTGCACACACTCGGGTTCACTCCGTGAGCTCGTGTGAGTCTTTACATCTGCCTTGCTTGTTCATTGCATTCAAGTCTTTGCATACTGATGTCTGAGTCATGCTTGCGACCATGTTCTAGTTATGCTCAAAGTCTTCACTTCGTATGTGCTTGTTGTATTTACTATGAAAGCATTTGTCGCACTCACACACGAAGCCACATTCACTATTACGCAAGCATCATGTCGATATATGAATGATAAATCATGACTATCGCACATGTCGCTTACACCATTGGTCAGTCTTGTTGAACATGTGTGTCTGGATGGTTTGGTTGTTTCGTCGTCATGTCATACAAGTGTGCGTTCGTATGATCACCTATGCATATTTCAATTGTTCACACACTTAGCCATTTTTATTGAAGGTTCTGACAACCTGACTCCCCTCTAACAGTCGGACCACCACCCTGCCATCGACTCGATCTACTTTCAACCAAAACAACACAGAAGCACCAACATGGTATTTTCAAGTTGCGCTGCCCGCAAGCAATCTAATCAACTCTCATGCTGGTCATCACCCGAGGACTGACTCCCCTCAAAATTTCTGCAGAGGCCACTGACTTCACATGCTCAACTAACTGAGGAAATTGCGTGGACAGGCCAGACAGACACCAAATTCCCATCCCTGTCTCCCTTAGAAAATTGCGCAGTTTTCCCTGTCAGTCACCCTGATAGTCGACCAACTGTTCATCTCAGAAATTTTGCAGTGTTCATGAGCAGGCCTTCTGCTACCCATCAGTCAGCTCAGCTCATAAATTGCACAAATATGATCAGCAGGCCAACCTCCTAGCCTTAGTGCAGTTTTCCTTGCCAGCAGCCCCTAACATCAGACTACCAATTCCCTCTAAGAATTGCGCAATTTCTGTTGCCAGTCTCCCAGGAAGCCAATAGGATGTTCCCTCTGGGAATTGCATAGTTTTGGCTACCAGTGACCCTAGTAGCCAACTGGCAGTTCCCTCTGGGAATTGCACAGTTTTGGCTGCCAGTCTCCCGGGAAATTCCATAGAGAAACTACACAATCCCAGCCTGATCACCCTTCATGCACCCCAACCCGTTCCACTGGAAAATTGCACAAATATGGCTATCTAGACCTGCTTCCCCTTCATTTTGAAAAATGCACAGAGCATGCCTGCCTCTCCTTCTAGCAACGCAGACTGTTCCTCCCAAAATTTGCACAATTTTACCTCCCAATCATGCCAGACCCTGCAGACAGTCACTATCGACTCAGATTGCCTTTCTCCATCTCTTAGTGACTTGCACAGTTTTCATCAGCAGTTGCCTGAAGCCATCATCCTGCATCACAGCCTTGTTGCCTCTCCGAGTCACCTGCATCCGAATGATCATGTGTCATGGTAACTAGGAGATTTTGAATTTGATGTCATCTTGTCATGAGTGACTATAGGTACAAGTACACCAATGAACATGGAAAGATGAAGAATGGGATAAACGAAGGGAGCACATGCAAAATGACAGGTTCACCAACGGACGAATGAACGAAGCATGCAAAGTGGACGAACGTGATGAAAATTTACCTTTACAAACAGATGAGCCTGTCAAGCCTTCCAACATTCAAGCAAGGAACAACATGCTAAAGCTTCATCAAGCGAACTAAGGACCATTGAAGACTCTGCGCACTTTTCCGTGCGGAAGTGAAGTTATGATACACCATGAATACATCCATCATCCAACAACACTATAGCTCGACATGCACTCCAACAGCAGCACAAATGTACCAGCATTGTCATGTCAAGTCATGTTGAATCACGTCATGAGTCATGTCACCCACATCTCCACTATGGGCTTGTTTTCAATGAATGTGATGTAACGTGGAAGTCCAAGAGACCCACTTGTTGAATAAAGATTCATGTAAGTCGAATAGTCATGGAAGTCAAATGGGCATGAGGGTAGTCGAACAGTGACAAGGGTCAGTTTCACCCTTGGCTATAAATACCCCCTCATTTGTACATGCAAAGCACTTTTCACCTCAGCTCCTCCCACATAGAAAAGAGAGTCTGTAATCTTTTCTTTGAGGAGTAAGTAGTGGCTCTAATTCCCCGCACTCGGGGTTAGTGATATATGTTGTAATGATGTGTTTTGGAATTTTCGCTTAATTCAAAATCCTGCTAATAGGCCAACACGTTTTCACACATGTATTGTATTTGTTTTAAGACTGCTCTTTAACACTTGTAATGCATGTTGCTTTAACCTGTGTTCTATATCTGAACTACTTCATTTGTTGTAATGTATAATCTATGGAAATGTGTTGTATATGTTGTTAACACTGTCTCACCTGTGTAGACTTCTCTCTTAGACATCAGACACACCTTTCATATGAAGCTTCTCTCTGTTGCACTCGTTCAAACTGCTCCATGAGTGTTGTTCATGTTACCTCACCTTGTATGTTGTGACTACTGCATCCATGTGGACTACTCCGCTAGAAGTTGTGCGTGTCTTGTTGTGCTGTGTGTTCCTAGCAGTGTTGGGACTTCTCCTAATCGACCTGGAACTCACTCTCACCCTCTCCCTCGACAGTGAAAGAACCATTGATACAAGTGACACTTACACTCACCAACCACATGAACCTTATTTCTCAAAGACAAAGTGAACCACTCTCCTATGCTTACAAGAAAGAGTTGAAGCAAGTCCTTAAGACAATGGAAATCAGGCCATCATACCGGATGGGACTCCCACACCAAACAGTGTGATCTCTAGTTGGGACTTCATACCGGGGTAATCCCATGAATGTTGATGGGTCCAACACTATCAACATTTCTGACGCTAGAAGGAGAGTTGCTAGTTGTACATGGTTGAAATTCCCCTCACACTCACTCATTAATATCTGGTCAAGGCAGTAACTCACACTCCCTCTCATGCGACTTTACAATTGGTTAATCCTCACCCCCCTGAATTGAACACGAGATTCCATATCAACGCCTTCACTCCATCTGTCCCATCACTCGCCAGTTCATGAAAGCAATTGGACTGATCCCAGACATACAACACCTTCCATACGCATCAAAGAAGTCAAAATCCACTCCCGTGGGAGTTGTTGAGTCATTGATGGAAGAAGCAGTCCTTGCCACACTTGAAGGTCTAGCAGAATCTATTGAAGATGGAGAGCAACCTCTGGTCTTCTGGAAAGCTAAACAAGACACTCTTGTGATCTTGGGATCAGACTCTGGTACAGGAGGCAGAGGCGAAGGCAGCAGAGGAGGTCGAGGTGGAGACGAACCAATAGACCTATAGCCAGAACCGTCAGACTCTGAAAGAGAGGAAGAGGACAAAGAAGAAGAAGAGATGGCTAACCCAAATCTTGACTGGATGACTCAGGGACCATTGGCTCTCTCGGTTGTTCTACAGAAGATGCCAAAGCGAACAAAGAGAATGAACATCAAGTTCAACATTGATAGCATGGTGAAGGTATAAGATCATTTGGACAACTTCTACCTGTAGCTGCAGACCCTTGAGGCATGGCATGAGGACATAGCTTGTATATTGTTCCCATGTACCTTGGATGGTCACGCGTCTGCGTGGTATCATAGCCTTCCACCAAATTCCATATAGAATTGGGGTGCATTCAAACGCATGTTCCTTGAAAATTTTGCTGATGACAAGACCCCAGCTATGTTACTGAAAGAATTGGGTAGCCTGAAGATGGAGGGGAAATAAAAGGTAAAAGATTTCAACCAGAGGTTTACACACATATTGAAAAAATTTGCAGTGGACACCAAACCTCATGACTCCATCACTATTGATTACTACACGTCTACACTGCTGACCAGCATTGTGTAATTCGTTAAGCGAGCTGCGAAACCAACACTCTTGGAAAATTGCGAAGAGGCTATTGTTGTCGAAAAATACCTATGCGCAATTGGACTCATCAAGGATGATGAACCAACAAAGGACTCCAAAGACGTGAGCATGAAGTCCCAAGTGATGGCAAGCAAGGGTAGAGACAAGGAAGCAAATGATATTGAAACCCTCACTCGCCTCGTCAAGAAATTAATGATTGAATTGTCTCAGCTTAAACAACAGAAAATAAACACATTTGCAAGGAGCTATCCACCTAGATAGAGACAGGGAAGAAACTCATAAGGAAACAACTGGTCTGCTCAAGAAAATGCTCAAAGCTCGGTGTTTAATGTCGACGAGTGCATAGATCCAGAGTTTTGTTTGTTCCATGAAGAAAATCACCCCGAGAACTTCTGTTCAGACTAGAAGTGAGTCGCAAACTCAGTATACAATCATATACTTGATGCAGAGAGTGGTATATAGAAGCAACCAGATGATGAATATTATGACGAAGGTATTTCACCTGTTGAAGCATCAAGTTCTGGGCATGTGATGAATGCATATCAATGCTCGCAAGCAATGTCGAAGACAAACACCGAGAAGCATCCCCTGAGACAAAATGATCGTTACAATCTTAGGAGTAAAGGGGATCCCACTACACTTGGGGAAATGAAAAAGAAGATCAAACTGTTGATAAGGAAGGCTGATCCACTAGCCACCCCAGAGCAGAAAACAAAAAACAAGTCCGGGAAGATAGCGACGAGCAAGAGTACTTCGATGAGAAGCAAAATGCAAAACACTCTGCGAGACAACACGAACATCTATTCTACCCCAGAAACCTTGGTAATTCTACCACCTCTGGACTATAACAATGTTGATGACATGAATAAAACTCGAGCAAACATCAGTTTGTTCGAGTTGGCTAAGATCCAGAGTCAATGAGATATCCTGCTGTGCACGCTGGGATAGATAGCAACAAACAATGCAACCTCTACCAGCAAGGGAGTAAGAACACCTCTCGGATCACTTTCCACTGTGCTCAATACACTCCGGATGGAAGAAGCACACTCAAGTTGCCCCCCATTCCTGTTATCCTTTCAAATTTTCAACTACAATGTTCACAACTGCTTGGTTGATTTTGGCACGGCAGCCAATGTCATGTCGCTCTCCATTGCTAAGAAGATCAATGCATGATGGAGCGAAACATTCGCGAGAATCATCCAACTTGACAAAACATTAGTACAAACCATTTGTGAACTTCAAGACGTGATCATACGACTATCCCATGATACTCTAGTCCATCAATGCATCAACATAATTGTTGTGGACATATCGGACGCATATGGCCTACTACTCAGCAGAAACTAGTCCAACAAGCTAGATGGATATTTTTCTACAACCTGGTCTCACATGTTGCTTTTGTATAAGGGCATATGCAACCAAATATGGGTGTTATCCGAGAGGTATATGAAACACAATGTCACTCCCCTTAATGGTGAGAACAAACCGTTGGCCTTTGCAGAACTGATGTTTGTAAATTTCTTTCTAGAAAAGACATTGGAGTTTTATCCTGCATGGCCAGCTCCAACCTCATCAGACAAGTAGTTAGGAATCCTTCCTCACCCAACTGATGATAATGAAAATTCTATAGTTTGTTTTTCTGATAGTAGTAATAGTAGCAACAACCGTAGTAGCAGTAGTACCAGCACGCCAAACGGTCCATAAATAGACAAGCTATGGGCTATGAGTCTTGACAAATCAGGAACACATGATGGCTCAAGGACCAAGTGTATCCTAGTCATCCAAAATAATGAACAATGCATGATTTCGAGCTGTTTGAAGTTCGAAGTCACAAGCAATGATGATGAGTATGAAGCATTCATGTTGAACACACAAATGACCAACACTACGAATGAACAAAGCAACTTAGGAACCTACCACGATCCGAAGATGGCCAATCTCAGTACAAGCTACACACTACAGCAGCAAAAAATCATTGACCACATGAGCAAACAATATCGGGATGGGTTTGCATGAGAAGATGATGGCCTGAGTACACGCTACATGAAAGCAATCCAACATGAGATTCTAGGTAAAGGAGGAGACAAACCATTGCAGCAAAGAACATGTAACATATACATGTTGTTTGCACTCCTTTCCCTGAAAAGATCAATTAACATTTAAGTGTTTGGATTACTTGCAAAGTTCGTCATCATACTTGGTTTTATAATTTAAATCCTGCACATAAGAAATCTGGAAAAATCTTCTTACACATCGACTTCAGAAACTTGAACCTTTCTCGGAATAAAAAAAAAGAACTACTCGTGCCATAATCCAAGCCCATGTTGCACACAATACCTAAAATAGTGGTGTTGTCTTCACTTGAAGGTCTTTTGGAATGCCACCAGGTTTTGGTAGCAAAGCCCATTTTACTTGCACTGGTCTACGAGAGGCTAGGCCCACACATGTACCATTTGTAGTCATTGGGCAGGAAGATTGACAACCTTCCTGCCAATGGCCAAGATCTCAAACATTATTTTCAGTAGGTTGGGTCGCGCCCGTGCCATGTACATAGTCTTCTTGATGCTTGTTGTTTCATTTGGTTTGTTTTTCTTATTATCTTTACTTTTTCTTTGTTTGATTTTTGTTAATATTTTTGTTCACATTTGTTTTGTTTGTTTGATATATTACTATTTTTTTCTAGAAATAAGTGTTGCCAACTACTACATCCTGGATTTTGAATAGAGTATGTGGCTGAAATTTGAGGAAACTCGTGACACTGTAACACTTGGCCAATATTGTGTCTGCCTTCTCTGTGATTGGTTGTAACATTTGGCCAATGAAGTCTTGACAGAGAATACGAACCATCTACAAGGGAAGTGTTGGTCCAACCATGAACCTATGTCCACACTGTGTGTTCAAGCTCATCCAACTAGTAGAAACGGAGAATGGGAAAATCTAAATGAGTAAACCTATGTCAAAGGTCTTACATGCTTCTCCGAAGGAACAACCTCTTCTACTCTCAATATGTCAGGATCCCTCTTCTGCCCCAGAAATAAATAAGTGCCTATGCACAGTCCTCTTGAAAAATATAAAGGTGAAAGAAGAGAAAGGCTTCCTGCATAGAGAGGTGAAGCATGCAACTCCACCGGAGTACTAACCAGGCTCACTGGTAGTGGGCCAATGTGTGTGTTCCTAAGCGACTCTGTCGGGGTGCTGTCCAGACCTGCCGGTAGTGGAGAAACACCAAAGATGAAAACTTATACTATGAAAATCTTCAAACTGCGAGCTAAACTACCCTTCCCAGATTTGAAACACTGGGATCTAAGAGGAACTTTTGATTGTGTTTGACTGAGTTGGCAAAGGGTGAACCATGTATTTCCATGGGGTAAGTGGGACGCTGAAGTAACCAACACAATGATTCAATACTCCCTGAAAGACCAAGGCTCTGTGCTAGCAATGAACCGAAAATAGAGAAGCTTGAGTTCTACCAATGTGATGCCAAGTGTTGTAGCGGCTACAACCACCCTCCAAAATTTTGGCTTGCACCAATTTTTAAGCCTCCCGTGAAGAGTTTCACTTGATGACTACACACACTCGGGTTCACTCCGTGAGCTCGTGTGAGTCTTTACATCTGCCTTGCTTGTTCATTGCATTCAAGTCTCTGCATATTGATGTCTGAGTCATGCTTGTGACCATGTTCTGGTTATGCTCAAAGTCTTCGCTTTGTATGTGCTTGTTGTATTCGCTATGAAAGCATCTGTCGCACTCACACACAAAGTCACATTCATTGTTGCGCAAGTGTCGTCTCGATCAATGAACAATCAAACATGAGTATTGCACTTGTCACTTACACCGTCAGTTAGTCTTGTTGAACATGTGTGTCTGGATGGTTTGGTCGTTTCATCATCAAGTCATGCGAGTTTGTGTTCGTATGATCACCTATGCATCTTTCGATTGTTCACACACTTGGCCATTTTTTCTAAAGGTTTTGACGACCTAACTCCCCTCTCACCACTAGACCATCACCCTGCCATCGACTTGATCCAATATCAACTAGAACAATGCAGAAGCACCCAGCTAGTCTTTTCAAGTTGCGTTGCTCACAAGTAATCCAATCAACTCTCATGTTGGTCACCCTGATAGTCGGACCCGACAGTCACCCCAATACTGACTCCCCTCAAAAATTGCACAGAGGCCACTAACCTAACCCACTCAAATGACTAAGGAAATTGCACAAACAGGCCAGACAGACACCAAATGCCCATCCTTGTCTCCCTTAGAAAATTGTGCAGTTTTCCCAATCAGTCATCTCGACAGTCAACCAATAATTCATCTCAGAAACTGTGCAGTGTTCATGAGTAGGCCTTTTTCTGCCCATCAGTTAGCTCAGCTCATAAATTGCGCAAAGATGATCAGCAGGGCGACCTCCCAGCCTCAGTGAAGTTTTCCTTGCCAACAGCCCCTAGCAGCAGACTGATAGTTCCCTCTGGGAATTACGCAGCTTCTGCTGCCAGTATCCTGAGCAGCCAACTGGCAGTTCCCTCTGGGAATTCCACAGTTTTCACTACTAGTGACCCCAACAACCAACTAGCAATTCCCTATGGGAATTGTTCAGTTTTGGCTGCAAGACTCCCAGGCAGTTCCCCAAAAAAACTATGCAATCCCTGCCTGCTAACCCTTCATGCAACCTGGCCCATTCCTCTAGAAAATTGTGCAAATATGGTTGTCCAGCCCCACTGCCCATTCGTTTTGAAAAATATGCAGAGAATGCTTGCCTTTCCTTCCAGCAGCCTGAATTGTTCCTCCCAGAATTTGCGCAATTTTACCTCCCAGCTAAGCCAGACCTTGCAGATAGTCACTGTAGACTCAAATTGCCTATCTCAATCTCTCAGTGACTCTTGCGAAATTTTCATCAGCAGTTTCCTGGAGCCATCATCCCACATCACAACCTTGTTGCCTCCCACAGTCACCTACATCTGAATGATCATGTGTCATGATAGACTAGGAGGTTTTGAATTTGATATCGTCTCATCATGAGTGACTACAGGTACAGGTACACCAACGAACATGGCAAGACAATGAATTCAAAAGCCTGCTAATAGGCCAGCACATTTTCACACATGTATTGTATTTGTTGTAAGACTTCTCTTTAACACTTGTAATGCATGTTTTTTAACCCGTATTTTACATTTCAACTGCTTCATTTGTTGTAATGTAGAATCTATTAATGGAAATGTGTTGTATATGTTGTTAACACTATCTCGCCCATGTAGACTGCTCTCCCAGACATTAGAGAAACCTTTCATATGAAGCTTGATGTAACAACCATTGCACTCATTCGTACTACTTCATGAGTGATGTATGTGTTATCTCACCTTGTATGTTGTGACTATCTCATCCATGTGGACTGCTTCACTAGAAGCTATGCATGTCCTGTTGTGTTGTGTGTTCCTAGTAGTGTTGGGACTACTCCCAGTCGACCTGCAACTCACTCTCACCCTCTCCCTCGAAAGTGAAAGAACCATTGACACAAGTGACACTTACACTAACCAGGCACATGAACCTCACTTCTTGAAGACAAAGCGAACCACTCTCCTGTGCTGACAAGCAAGAGTTGAGGAAAATACTTAAGACAATGGCAACCGGGCCATCATACCAGATGGGACTCCCACACCAAACGGTGCGAGGTCTAGTTGATACTTCACACTAGGGTGATCCCCTGCATGTTGGCGGGTCCAACACCATCAACATATCTGTAATTTGTTGCATTCTTGTTTAATTCTTGATCAGTGGTATCATAGCAATCTGCTCTTTCTCTTTTTTTCTTTGCATGTCCCCAACAAGGTCGGGATATAAGGAGTTAGGGCTCGATCTGGTTGAACCTTTTCAAGATCAACCTCGCAAACCTCGATGAACACCCATGGGGGAACAAAAGAAAGACAAGGTGGAAGGATATCCTATCAAAATATTGCTCGAGGAGGCCCTCGAGAAACAAAGGAATGCGATGATGGATAACGTTTCCCAGATCCTTTAACGGTTGCCCATCAATAGTGCATCCACATTCAACAACCACTCTAGAGGCTCCACTCCTTTTAATGTATAAGTAAACTTTGACATTCCAATATTTGAGGGCCAAATAGATGCGGACGCTATAGATAAATGGTTAAATTTTTCTAGAAGGATATTTTTCTATTCATGATTTTTCTAGCCGAGAAAATATTACATTTTCTCTTCTCAAAGTTCCCCCCCACATCAAGGATTGGTGGGAAACCTACTATGAGCAGAAGGATGGAAGTATGACCTTAGTGTTTTCAGCCGCACCCACTTGGAACCCATTCCGAGATGCCATCAAGGAGCAGTACTACCCTTTCAGGAGCTATGAGGATAAATACATAAAGTGGACAATGCTGTGGTAGGGAAAGGACCAAGATGTGCTGGAGTTTACCAATGTTTTTCATACCCTTCACACAAAGTTTGGTATCAAGGATTCTGAGAAACATTTGGTACTCAAGTACCGTGGCTACCTACATAGGTACATCCATGACGAGATGGAGTTCCTAGACATCTCCTCACTCGGCATGGCATACTGATATGCCATCAAGATCGAGCAGAAGTTTAAATAGAAGAAGCGATACTTTGGATATGTGAATCCAAAGCAAGGTAAAGGTGCCCCCAAACCACATAACAAAGGACAAAGCCAAGGTGAGACAACCCAAGACAACTCGCCAAAGTCATAATCAAATAACACCACCGCAAAGCGAAAGAAGGAAAAGGGAAAGTGGTGTGAGTTCTGTTAGCCTCCTGTTGCAATAGGTGTTCATATTTCATGATTGACATTTTTACATGCTAAATATGTCATACTTTGCATGCTGCAATGCTCCATATTTCCAAAGAGGCCAAAGAAGAGGCCATGAAAGTGTGCTAGTCTAAATGCCACTGCTGTACTCCAATTTTTGATGAGTTATTCCATTTTTGAAGAACTTTCAGGTAAGGGAAGGCCAAACAGCTTAATCTTGGCCCCCTAGGTTTAAATTGCATGTTTTAGAAAATAGAGATAAGTATCTGTCCAAACTGTTTAATCTTGGAAGATTTGTAGATAGGTAGAGAATCTTGGGCGCTCAACAGCTTAATCTGAGCCCCGGCAGCAATAAGGATTGATTTAGATAGGAGGGTAGTCAAAAGAAAAGTTGAAAAGCTGGGTTTGCTAGTTCAAGTGCACCCAAACCAAAAAGAAGAAAAAATGATAGGTAAGTAGGCTGGGTAGGTAGTTTTGAGGTTGCAGAATCAATGATTGTGACCAATTTTGTGTTTCAAAGTGATATTTTACTTCAGATCACAAGTATGAAGCAGTTTTCCATTTGGATCGGCTCAAGCGAGGCATATCTAACTCCCCCTTCTTCTTATCTCCCAAATCATTCACTAACCTCCCCAAAGAGGTCAAGATCTGCTTGACATCTCTTAGTTTCATCATTTTCATATCAATTGCCTTGGTAAAGATCTGCTTTACCCAAGGAATGTCCATACTTCCTCTATGAGTCATTTTCCCCCTTAATAGCCTAAGATCTCATACTTAGCGCTTTCTCATCACATTTCATATTAACTACTAACTCTATTATGTAATTCCCTATCTATTTCCCCTCCCCATACTAAAACTATGTTAATAACTCCCCTATATACTTATCCCCTCCCCCTGGTTGAAAAATATCCATAAATATGCTTGGGAGTTACTAAGTTTACTTGAAACTTAGTAAGAACCTTCACTTTCCTCCTTAAAACCTTCTTCTAATGCATTTGGACTCCTTCCAATGCATGAAAGCCCCTATTTTTTCATAAAATCTCCCTCCAAGTGTACAAATCCATCTTTGGGCCTTGTTTTACCTTTTCCAAGGCATAAACCCTTTTTTTTGGCCTTAAAACCTTCACAAAGCACATAAATTCATCTTAAAATGCTTTGGGACTCCTTCCAAGCATTAAAACTGATCTTTTTCGGCTATCAGACTCCTTCCGATGCCTTAGAATTCCTCCAAAATATTAAAAAATGCCCCTCCGATTTCATAAGGCCTCCATCTTGTGCAAAAGCCTTGCTTCGAGTGCAAAAGGGTCCCATTGTACCCCCTCCGAAGTGATATCGCTATCGAGAGCCATTCACACCGCTTATTCACATATCTCCGCTTTTTCGCAATTTCCCGTTTAAACACATATATCACGTTTTATCGCATAAACCTAAGTTTCTCATAAAACTTAAGTTTATCGCAAGCCTTATCGTGATATTGCCGACGGTAAAGCAGCGACCAAATCATAGCCGTCCATCGTTCCACCCGGATCAACGGTCCAGATCATTTTGGCGATCGCACATATGTATATACCCGCTGCCCCGCCGATTGCTGAACTGCCGATTTAATCTCAGCCGCCCATTCGGGCCCACTGATCAACAACTCATATTGATTTGCAGCAACCACATATATGGCTCTGACCAGCGGAGCCGAAAAGATATAAAGCGCGGATTATAAGGTTTTCAGGTCCATAAAGGCCCCTTGTACAGTGAAGTGGAAAGGCTCCGATATGCCGGAGCCGAAAAGCAATAAAATGTAGCACTTAAAGATTTCGGGTCCGCGGACCCGTTCCATTGTAAAAACTACCGATTTGGGTTCCGCCGATGGGCCGGACCCGAAATAAAATAAAGGGGGCCTCAAAGCAATTTCGGGTCCGCCCTCTATATCGCTCGTCGGAGGTTTAAGTGTTGAGACCGCCGATCCGCCAAGCTGCCGATTTAGCGCCAGCCGTTGGATCGGCCCACGCCGGATCCAACGGCTACGATTTAATCTGATGAACAGTGTCACTCCCGCCCCGATTTTTTGCGATTTTTGCGTGTAAATGGGCATTTTGCCTGTTATAAAGAAAAGGCGACATTTGTTCATATTTTCACATATAGGCCCGCGCTCGGCTCCCGATAAGGGAATTCATGCATCCCTAAGCCATCTGAGATTGCTCCAAGGCCCAGTTTTGCTCCAGAAGGCCTGTTACAGCCTTAGCACAGTTAGCAGCATTCAGTTCCTCCCTTTTGCAACATTTCTTCAGGGTTTAAATGCTATTTTTGATTGGCCAAGCGCTGATAACATCCCAAAGGCCACGGAAGCTTTTACAGCAGTTATTTTGCCTTAAATTGGCAGAAAAGGGGCGATGGGACAGTTTAAAGAGTATCAGCGGTGAGAAAAAGCCCAGATTCAGTGCCAAAGTGTATCAGGATGCGGCAAAGTGTATCAGTGAAGGTTTTCAGCAGAAAACTTTAAGCCCGAAGCAGGGAATCATTAAAAGAGCCCCCCAGCAAAGTCAATAAAGTAGCTTTGAGCCATAAAGGCTCACCAACTCACAGTTTTGGCCACTTAAGGCAGCAGAACCACTTGCAGGTGCAGATGAATGAATTTAAAGCACAGTTATGGCTAAAGAGCCTGCACAGAGCCATAAGGGCAGATTTTGGTCCATTTTTGAGGCAGCTGCCCCAGCACAGCACTTAGATAAATGTTTTATGCATTTACTTCAAGATAAGATAGATTAAAGCACTCATTTTCCTCAGATCTACCTAAGATCTGCTGTAATAGATATTTTGAGATGGCAGCTGCCCCAGCGCAGCTGTTAGATAGATATTTCTGGCATTTACTTCTATGCAATTTAGGTTAAAGACATTTATTTCATGAGATCTATCTCAGATCTGTTGTTTGTAGATATTTTTTCTATTTAGACCACCCTCTATTATGAAAAAAGGGTTGGTTGGTTGATAACTTCCTCTCCAGACTTGCGCTGTATTTTTGAGATCCTCTATAATCAAAGATCGTTGGAATGATTGGATGATGAAACTGTTTGTTGTGTTTTAATGGCTGAAGAGTGACTGTGGAATTCTGATGCTTCTACATGGCCCAATAAGTGTTTCTTACCTCTGTTTACAATTTACATGTGTTTATGCCACCATTGTTTCACTATCTAAATAGCAGAAAGAAAGAATAGTTCAGAGCTTACTTAGTTGTATTCTGTTCTCAATTTCTGTAATTTATCTATGTTTTCCTCTGAATTAGTCCTGAATATGAATACTGATTTGCTCATATTTAAACTAGTTCTTTCATATATGAATGTTGTTTAGGAATCCTTGATTGCTCCTATATAAATGTTCATTCACCTTCCCTCTGTTAGCATAATGAGAGCTACTTAGTTGCCTTTCATTCACTGAGCTTCATTCCACCTTTATTCCAGCTTGATATTGTTTTATGTGTAGCTATCGTGCTTTGTATTCCTCTTGTGACCAAGAAAATGCAACAGCAAGCCCTAATCCATGACTCCATGCCCAATGGTTTGAAGTTCTCAAACTATGCATCCCAACTCTGCTTGAAAGAATCTTCCATCCCACCAAAATCAAAACAAAACCCAAGAACATCATAACTAGCCTAAAATCAACCCAAACAAAGCTAAATTATAAAGAGAGAGCCCTCTCTGATTGCGGGTAGGCTAGGACCTGCAATCCAAATATTGGTTTGTGGTTACCTCGGCCGTATCCTTGAAGGAGCTTAAGGACAACCTAAGTGATAACATAATGGCGACTCCACTGGGGACAATCCTCAGATAATTTCACAAATAAAGTTGGAAAGCTCCACTGGGAAAGAACCAGACCTTCAAAAAGTTTCTTTCTAACCCATATATTCTTAGAAAAATCCCCAAAAAACAAGCTAGAAGCTGGCTCCCAAAAAGGATTCATGTTATACAAGGTCAAATCCAGACCCAAATCCCCCAATTGCTTTTGAAAATCCGAATTTAATCCCTAGAAACCTCAGGAAATTAGAGCGAAAAGAGGATTTTGCTGATTCTAGTCCTGAGATAGTTCAGCCAAGATGTGTTCCAACCCCTGTCAAAGTTTTATTTTGTTCAACCCCTAGTTCCCCTTATTCTTCATCCACCTCTCTAAGCACCTTTTCCACACCTTCATTCACTACGCATACTACCGCTACTACTCCTATTATCCCAGTTGTTCCAGCTGTTCCGTTTATCCCTGTTGTTCCACTTATACCTGTTAATATGGCTAATAGATATGCACCCTTACAGCTGCCTGCTAATCTCGGGGCTATGCCTCAGGATTACCAGACCAAAATAACTTATTTTGATGGCACAAGTCCTTGTACAGCCCTTCAGTATACAAAGAAAATGCAGGATTACTTCGAAAGCTATGAGATTGATGATGATGGTGTGAGAATGAAGATTTTTGTCCAAAGCTTGTCAGGTGATGTCAAGACTTGGTTTAGAGCACTCCCAGCCAATTCCATAGCAGACCCAGAAGCCTTATACCAGTCATTTATCAACAGATGGGAGAAAAAGAAAGACCCCTTGCACATATTATCTGAATATGACACCATCAAAAGAGGCCCTCAGGAGGTTGTCTTGGACTATTGTGCAAGATTTAATAATGTTTATAATGCAATACCACAAAACTTAAGACCTCCACCTGATCTTGCTTTGTATAAATTCCCTGATGGTTTTGATACTGACATGGCTTATCAGTTAAGGGAAAGAGCCCCTCAAAGCCTTGCAGACATGCAAAACGTCGCTGTTAGTGTGGAGGAAAACTTAATTGCCAAAAGAAACAGAGCTAGAACTGAGAGAAGAACCACCTTCAAGGAAGAACCCTCAGCCTTAGATCAAAAGTTGGATGCTATTATCAGTGGCATGCACAGGCTGGGAGATAGAGTGGAAAGCGTTGAAAGGAAATCTACATGGGACGGGCAACAAGCCAACACTGTCAGGAACCCAAATTTCAGGAAAAATCAAAATCCAAATGCTGGAAGGGCAAGCCCAGACCGTGACATAAGACCCCCTTTCCAAGAAAACTACACAAAAGCATCTACATCTAGTGAGCCCATAGAAGACACTCATATAAACTTGATGGATTTGAAGGGTGAGCAACAAATTTTTCTAACCCAACAAGACCAAGATGAGCATGACTTTAATCAATTTCAGACTCAGTCTGGTGAGTCTTTTGACTTTAAACAAGGCTACGATTCGGCTGTGTATGAAGTGCACAAACAATATAAACTGAGAACTAGAACAATTGATGTGCCTGAGCCCATCAAACAGAAGGAATCAAAGCAGCCCAAGAAGATTAAGGACAAGGCTGCTTCCACAGAACCGACTAAACAAACAGTCCCAGATTCGAAAGAAGTCACAATAGAGGATATAACAGACACACCAGACATGCAGCCCTCTAATGATCAGCCTCTGCTACCTTCTTCCTCAAAATAAGATTTGAACAGCACTCCTAAAGGTCTTCCCAAAACAGAAATACCACAAGGTATCACTCACCATAACGCTGATAATCAAGAGGAAAACGCAGAAAATACACTTGAAAAGGGGAAATCTGCTATTGCCAACACAAAGACTCCATTGGAGAAACCATTCAACTTAGAAGCAGAAATAAGCAAACTTAAGATTTCCATCCCCTTATCTGAACTTGCAAAGCATGATGTGTATAGGCAACAAATCCAAAGATCACTGCAAATGCCAGAGAATAGGGATGATGTGAATGTTTTAGATGATACACCTGAGTTGCTTTTTGGTCTAGAAGTCAATGGAAAATCAGCACATGGAGTTGTTCTACCCTTTTATGTCAGTTTGCACATTCATGACAAATTCTTGCATAATGCCATGTTTGATTCAGGTGCCTCACACAACCTTATGCCCAAAGCTGTAATGGAGAAACTAAACCTTGATGTTACAAGACCCTACAAAGACTTATTCTCCTTTGCCTCAAGTTAAGTCAAGTGTTTAGGCCTCATCAAAGACTTGTGTGTCTCCTTAGTCCAATATCCCAACAAGACAATCCTCATGGATGTGGTGGTTGTTGACATTCCACCAAAGTATGGCATGCTGTTGTCAAGATCATGGGGAGCTAAACTCCAAGGATCTCTCCAATTAGACCTCTCTTATGCCACTATTTCAGTATTTGGGCAACCAAAGAGACTGTATAGAGAAACACTGATGAAATATGTGGTAAGTAGTGAGGAAAAGCCCCAAAACTTTCCAATCTATTCAATCCATTCTGATATGGATTCTTTTATTTTGTTTAATGATGAAACAAGTCCTCCAACTGATGATAAGCCTTTGGCTGTAGAACAAGAAACATGCATCAATCAAGAGTCGGTTGCCCAAACCCAAGAAACTGTCAAAACAGTTAGTGCAACCAGCATACAAGAAGAACCACATGAAACACAAAACCTAGGTTCGCCCAATCCTAAAATGGTTGGAACTCTTAATACTAACCACAAGCAAGAAATCACATGGTATTTAGAGTTTGATGGTTCTGTTAATAAGCTAGGAGCAGGGGCAGGAATATGGATTCACAATACACATAATAGCCATGCAGAGGATCATGCTTACAGGCTTAACTTCAAATGTACCAACAACATGGCCGAGTATGAGGCACTCCTCTTAGGCCTTAAGCTGCTCAAAGCTTTAGGAGCTGCAAAAGTGTCCATTCTAGGTGACTCTGATTTAATCATACAACAAATGAAAGGCAACTTTGTTACCAATGATAGAAGGCTAAGAGCTTATAGGACTGCTGCCACTGCAATACTTGATACCTTCACTGAATCCAAATTTGCTAAGATTTCTAGAAGCCATAACATTCATGCTCACAGTCTAGCCACCTTTGCTAGCACATGCAAGCTTCCCTTTGAGCCAAATCACCATTTCACTGCTGAGATAAAACATAGGCCTGCTGTCCCAAATAACGTTAAAGATTGGCAAGTGTTTGAAAGCGATGAACAATTTAACAATTTCCTCACTCTTAAGCATGAGTTTTCAAATATAAACATTGACATGGATGCCATGAATGATTCCCAACAGCAAACAAATGAAAATAAGCAGGCTGTAACAGCTGTAACAGCCAAACAAATCCTAAACCCAACTTTTTTTGACAATGCAAACATAGAAGAGCTGAAACAAATGCACTTGGAGGAAATAGCCAAAACAGAGGCCGAGATCATTGATCTAAAGGATAACTTTCTGCCTGCTAGCCTCACTCCATTAGAAGACATGTTTGATGCTAATGATGTCCCCAAAAAGCCAAAAATGCAGCCCTTAAACGCTGCCATAAAAGAATGCAACATTGGGACAACAGAGAAGCCCAAAATGATTAAATTGTCCAAAAATCTACCACCTGATCAAAAACCAAAGTATGTGGATTTATTCAAAGAATTTCAAGATGTATTTGCTTGGAGTTATGAGGACTTGAAGTCCTATGACACCTCTGTTATTCAACATGCCATCCCTTTAAAGCCAAATCAAAAGCCCTTCAAACAGAAACTAAGGAGAATCAATCTTGTGCTTCTCCCTTTGATTGAAAAGGAAGTGAAAAGAATTTTTGAAGTAGGTATCATAGCACCCATCAGATTTTCTGAATGGGTATCCAATCTTGTTCCCACAAGAAAAAAGACAGGTGAGATTAGGCTATGTGTAGACCTAAGAAATTTAAACCAAGTCTCCCTTAAAGACCACTACCCATTGCCAAAAATGGACCACATCCTACAAAGAGTAGTGGGGTCATCTAGAATCTCTCTGCTTGATGGCTTTTCAGGTTTTAATCAAATACTTGTTCACCCGGATGACCAAGACAAGACAGCCTTTACAACACCGTGGGGAACATTTAAGTATGTGAAAATGCCTTTCGGCCTAAAGAATGCAGGTGCTACCTTTCAAAGGGCCATGGACATTGCATTTGCCAAGGAAATCCATGATTTCCTGGTTGTCTATCTTGATGACCTTACCCCTTTCTCCAAATCTGATCAAGAGCACCTAAAACATTTGAGACAAGTGCTCCTAACATGTAGGAAATATGGCATTTCCTTGAACCCCAAGAAGTCTTTATTTGGCCTTGAAGAAGGCAAATTACTTGGACATATCATTTCAAAAGATGGGATTAGAATTGATCCAGAAAGGATCCAAGCTATTCTCCAAATCCCATCTCCAAGAAACATAAAAGAGTTGCAAGCGTTCCTAGGAAAGATCAATTTCCTAAGGAGATTTATCCCAAATCTAGCTGAGCTGATAAGACTATTGAGCAACATGTTAAAGAAGGATGCCAAGGTAAAATGGTCCCTTGAATCCAAGCAAGCATTTGAGGGCATTAAATCAGCCTTAACCAAAGCCCCAGCCCTCACAAGCCCACAATTTGATAGGGACTTTATCATATTTTCATTTGCATCTGATAATACTATAGCTATTGTCCTTCTGCAAAAGGATGATCAAGGAGCTGAAAAGCTAATTTCTTTTTTCAGCCGAGCCCTTAGAGATGCCCCTTTGAAGTACCAAATCATGGAGAAGCAGGCCTATGCCCTTGTTAAAGATATCAAAGACTTCAGAATTTACATTTTATATTCACATGTGATTGCCTATGTCCCAAATGCTGTTGTAAAAGACATATTAACTCAAGAAGGATTAGAAGGCAAAAGAGGCAAGTGGATTGCAAACATCCTTGAGTATGACATCGAGATAAAACCCATCAAGCTGATAAAGGGACAAGGTTTAGCCAAACTGATGTCCGAAACAAACTTTCAAGCCTTAGACATTTACCAACTAGACAATGAACAGGAGCTGGCAACTCCACAGATCAGTGAAACCTTTTTGCAATCCCCATGGTATGCTGATATATGCTTTGTATTGTTAAACCTGTTTGCTGCCCCAGGATTGTCCAGAACCAGGAAAATATTTTTTTAAATGAAGGCTTTAAAGTTTTGTGTCTTAGATGGTGCATTATTTTGGAAAAATCATGAAGGCATATTGCTTAATTGTTTAACCATGAATGAAACTAACAATTTCATGAAAGAATTCCATGCAGGGGACTGTGGAGGACATCTATATTGGAAGTCCACTGCTGATAAAATTCTAAGGGCTAGTTTCTGTTGGCCCTCTTTGTTTGCAGATGTAAAGAAGTTTGCTATCTCATGTCACAAATGCCAAATATTTGAGGGCAAAAGAAAGTTGTTGCCCTTGCCTCTTAAGCCCATCTCAACTAAAAAGCCTTTTCAACAATGGGGTCTTGACTTCATTGGAGAAATCCATCCCTCTTCCTCAAGCCAGCATAAGTGGATTCTAACTGCCACCGACTATTTCACCAAGTGGATTGAAGCCATTCCATGCAGGCAGGCCAATGACTCCATCATTATCCAATTCCTTGAGACCAACATCCTTTCTAGATTTGGCTGCCCTGAGAAGATCATCACTGACAACGTTGTTGCCTTCAAATCCAAAAAGATGATCAATTTTTGCCATAAATTTCACATTACCTTAGGCCACTCTACAGCCTATTGCCCTCAAGGTAATGGCTTGGCCGAATCATCCAACAAGAGCCTGATTAGTATTATCAAGAAGATCTTAGAAGAAAACAAGAAAAATTGGCATAGAAAGCTCACAAATGCCCTATGGGCAGACAGATTGTCAACCAAGAAATCCATTGGGATGAGCCCTTATGAGCTAGTATATGGCATGGAGGCCAGATTTCCTTCATCTTTGGGCATTCCTATCATCAAGCTGATGCAAGAGATTCAAGCTGAGCCAAATGATATACAAGGAGGATAAACCAAACAATTCATTTGCAGCAAAAAAGAGAGCAAGTCTATGACAGAGCTCAAATTATGCAAGAGAAGCTCAAAAGGATGTTTGATAAGAGGACTAAAGCTGAGAATTTCTGTGTTGGCAACAAAGTTCTAAGGTGGGACTCACGAAGAGAAGACAAGGGAAAACACGCAAAACTTGATTTCCTTTGGAAAGGGCCACTTGTTATTTCTGTTGTTCAGGGAAATAACACATATTTCCTCAAATCTGTAGAGAGCAGCACTGCTAAAGAAGGCCCTGTAAATGGCCGTATGCTGAAGCATTATCATGATCCCTTTTGTTGAACATAACGCAGCTTTGTATATATCTCTTTGTACATTGATATTTGTATATATCAGCACTTTGTTTTTATTTTGTATAAACAGTCTGATTGTTAGAGGAGCAGCAACAAAGTTTGTGAAGACACAGCCAATGAAGCTCCTCCATTTTTAAGCTCTGTCTCTGCAGTAATCTCAAAAAAACAGCAAGAGCAGCACTGTCATATCACAGCAATTCATGGTAAAAAGAAACTGTTTGCAGCTTGCAGTCTTCAGTGAAACAATATCAAAAAGAGAGGAGCATTTTTAGTTTCACATCAGCAATTGTTTCTAGACCAAGGCTAAGGGAAATACATTAGTTTTGATCCATGTTTTGGATCTATTTCAAAGGCACATTCTCAGACAATTGTACATAATATCAAGCACGCAGAAGAAAGCAGGTTGTGCTATGTATTTCACAAGTATTTCAGTTGAGGAGAGTGTTGTTCATATATCAAAATTTCAATCATTTAACAGCCAGCACAGGGGAAGTTTCAGTCTACAGCAAAAATAGAAGATCAAGGCAGTCTGACCTGCTGTTCTTGGCTTTTCACAAGGAAAATCCATCCCCAAGTGGAGCCACTGTTAGCCTCCTGTTGCAACAAGTGTTCATATTTCATGATTGACATTTTTACATGCTAAATATGTCATACTTTGCATGCTGCAATGCTCCATATTTCCAAAGAGGCCAAAGAAGAGGCCATGAAAGTGTGCTAGTCTAAATGCCACTGCTGTACTCCAATTTTTGATGACTTATTCCATTTTTGAAGAACTTTCAGGTAAGGTAAGGCCAAACAGCTTAATCTTGGCCCCCTAGGTTTAAATTGCTTGTTTTAGAAAATAGAGATAAGTATCTGTCCAAACTGTTTAATCTTGGCAGATTTGTAGATAGGTAGAGAATCTTGGGCGCTCAACAGCTTAATTTGAGCCTCGGAAGCAATAAGGATTGATTTAGATAGGAGGATAGTCAAAAGAAAATTTGAAAAGTTGGGTTTGCTAGTTCAAGTGCACCCAAACCAAAAAGAAGAAAAAATGATAGGTAAGTAGGCTGGGTAGGTAGTTTTGAGGTTGCAGAATCAATGATTGTGACCAATTTTGTGTTTCAAAGTGATATTTTACTTCAGATCACAAGTATGAAGTAGTTTTCCATTTGGATCAGCTCAAGCGAGGCATATCTAACTCCCCCTTCTTCTTATTTCCCAAATCATTCACTAACCTCCCCAAAGAGGTCAAGATCTGCTTGACATCTCTTAGTTTCATCATTTTTCATATCAGTTGCCTTGGTAAAGATTTGCTTTACCCAAGGAATGTCCATACTTCCTCTATGAGTCATTTTCCCCCTTAATAGCCTAAGATCTCATACTTAGCGCTTTCTCATCACATTTCATATTAACTACTAACTCTATTATGTAATTCCCTATCTATTTCCCCTCCCCCTACTAAAACTATGTTAATAACTCCCCTATATACTTATCCCCTCCCCCTGGTTGAAAAATAACCATAAATATGCTTGGGAATTACTAAGTTTACTTGAAACTTAGTAAGAACCCTCACTTTCCTCCTTAAAACCTTCTTCTAATGCATTTGGACTCCTTCCAATGCATGAAAGCCCCTATTTTTTCATAAAATCTCCCTCCAAGTGTACAAATCCATCTTTGGGCCTTGTTTTACCTTTTCCAAGGCATAAACCCTTTTTTTTGGCCTTAAAACCTTCACAAAGCATATAAATTCATCTTAAAATGCTTTGGGACTCCTTCCAAGCATTAAAACCCATCTTTTTCGGCTATTAGACCCCTTCCGATGCCTTAGAATTCCTCCAAAATATTAAAAATGCCCCTCCGATTTCATAAGACCTCCATTTTGTGCAAAAGCCTTGCTCTGAGTGCAAAAGGGTCCCATTGTACCCCTCCGAAGCAATATCGCTATCGGGAGCCATTCACACCGCTTATTCACATATCTCAACTTTTTCGCAATTTCCTGTTTAAACACATAGATCACGTTTTATCGCATAAACCTAAGTTTTTCATAAAACTTAAGTTTATCTCAAAAACCCACATTTTCACCTATCGCAAGCCTTATCGCGATATTGCCGACAGTAAAGCAGCGACCAAATCATAGTCGTCCATCGTTCCGCCCGGATCAACGGTCCAGATCATTTTGGAATACCCGCTGCCCCGCCGATTACTGAAGTTCCGATTTAATCTCAGCCGCCCATTCGGGCTCACTGATCAACGGCTCATATTGATTCGCAACAACCCCATATATGGCTCCGACCAGCGGAGCCGAAAAGTTATAAAGCGCGGCTTATAAGGTTTTCGGGTCCGTAAAGGCCCCTTGTACAACGAAGTGGAAAGGCTCCCATATGCCGGAGCCGAAAAGCAATAAAATGCAGCACTTAAAGATTTCGGGTCCGCGGACCCGTTCCATTATAAAAACCATCGATTTGGGTTCCGCCGATGGGCCGGACCCGAAATAAAATAAAGGGGGCCTCAAAGCAATTTCGGGTCCGCCCTCTATATCATTCGTTGAAGGTTTAAGTGTTGAGACCACCGATCCGCCAAGCTATGATTTAATCTAATGAACAATGTCACTCCCGCCCCGATTTTTGGAGATTTTTGCATGTAAATGGGCATTTTGCCTGTTATAAAGAAAAGGCGGCATTTGTTCATATTTTCACATATAGGCCCGCGCTCGGCTCCCGATAAGGGAATTCATGCATCCATAAGCCATCTGAGATCGCTCCAAGGCTCAGTTTTGCTCCAGAAGGCCAGTTATAGCCTCAGCACAGTCAACAGCATTCAATTCCTCCCTTTTGCGACATTTCTTCAGGGTTTAAATGCTATTTTTGATCGGCCAAGCGCCATTAACATCCCAAAGGCCACGGAAGCTTTTGCAGTAGTTATTTTGCCTTAAATTGGCAGAACAGGGGTGATGGGACAGTTTAAAGAGTATCAGCGGTGAGAAAAAGCCCAGATTCAGTGCCAAAGTGTATCAGGATGCGACAAAGTGTATCAGTGAAGGTTTTCAGTGGAAAACTTTAAGCCCGAAGTAGGGAATCATTAAAAGAGCCCCCCAGCAAAGTCAATAAAGCAGCTCTGAGCCATAAAGGCTCACCAACTCAGAGTTTTGGCCACTTAAGGCAGCAGAACCACTTGCAGGCGCAGATGAATGAATTTAAAGCACAGTTATGGCTAAAGAGCCTGCACAAAGCCATAAGGACAGATTTTGGTCCATTTTTGAGGCAATTGCCCCAGCACAGCACTTAGATAAATGCTTTGTGCATTTACTTCAAGATAAGATAGATTAAAGCACTCATTTTCCTCAGATCTACCTAAGATCTACTGTAATAGATATTTTTAGATGCCAGTTGCCCCAGCACAGCTGTTAGATAGATATTTCTAGCATTTACTTATGTACAAATTAGGTTAAAGACATTTATTTCATGAGATCTGTCTCAGATCTGTTGTTTGTAGATATTTTTTCTATTTATACCACCCTCTATTATGAAAAAAGGGTTGGTTGGTTGATAACTTCCTCTCCAGACTTGCGCTGTATTTTTGAGATCCTCTATAATCAAAGATCGCTGGAATGATTGGATGATGAAACTGTCTGTTGTGTTTTAATGGCTGAAGAGTGACTGTGGAATTCTGATGCTTCTACATGGCCCAATAAGTGTTTCTTACCTCTGTTTACAGTTTACATGTGTTTATGCCACCATTGTTTCACTATCTAAATAGCAGAAAGAAAGAATAGTTCAGAGCTTACTTAGTTGTATTCTGTTCTCAATTTCTGTAATTTATCTATGTTTTCCTCTGAATTAGTCCTGAATATGAATACTGATTTGCTCATATTTAAACTAGTTCTTTCATATTTGAATTTTGTTTAGGAATCCTTGATTGCTCCTATATAAATGTTCATTCACCTTCCCTCTGTTAGCATAATGAGAGCTACTTAGTTGCCTTTCATTCACTGACCTTCATTCCACCTTTATTCCAGCTTGATATTGCTTTATGTGTAGCTATCCTGCTCTGTATTCCTCTTGTGACGAAGAAAATGCAACAACAAGCCCTAATCCATGACTCCATGCCCAATGGTTTGAACTTCTCAAACTATGCATCCCAACTCTGCTTGAAAGAATCCTCCATCCCACCAAAATCAAAACAAAACCCAAGAACATCATAACTAGCCTAAAATCAACCCAAACAAAGCTAAATTATAAAGAGAGAGCCCTCTCTGATTGCGGGTAGGCTAGGACCTGCAATCCAAAGATTGGTTTGTGGTTACCTCGGCCATATCCTTGAAGGAGCTTAACGCCAACCTGAGTGATAACAAGTTCCATAGGAGCTACACTCACAACAGAAGTGAGTGTAGGTCCAAGCAGTCACTGGTGGTCGAGCTAAAGGCTTCAGAATCGGATTCATGTTCTGACTCAGAATCAGAACCCAACCAGGGGAGTGACAAAGGGAAGTAGATTATTAATGTGGAGCCCAACACCACCATTTCCACCACGAAGATCTAGAAGGAGGAACTCGAAGATCCATAGGAGGAGGAGCACCTCTTCCAGTCTTAGATGTGGGTAAAGGTTTCCCCGCTACAGTTTATTGTTGACAACGGGAGCCAAAAGAAACTCATTTTGGTAGAGGTCATGAAGCTGTTGGGCTTACCGACCACGACACACCCACAACCGTACACCATTAAGTGGCTTCACTAAGGAAGGGATCTTTGTGTGAGCCAATAGTGTCACCTTCCATATAGCATTAATCCCTTCACGGATGAGGTATTATGTGACGTTTCTCCCCTTGATGTTTGTGATGTATTATTAGGCCAACCATACTTTTGGAAGACACATGTTATGTATGGGTCAAGGCCTCATGTTGTTATTGTTACTTTGGGAAATAAGTTTTACAGGATACCGGAGGTAGCACCACCTACCACCATCTCTTTGATTGTTGCAAAACAATGCAGTAAGCTCATTTCCAAAACCGGGAAATCGTTTTCCTAGTGATATGCACTAACAGAAAGAAAAATATGGTGGCCACGACCTCTAGATAGGGCCCCTCCACATGACATCAATAGATGGACAAGGTCGTGGAGGAGTACGAGGACATCTTCACCTCCCCCGTGGGGGTGCCTCTACACTTGCAAGTCAAGCACTCCATCGATCTGACCCTAGGTGCATTGTTTCCAAATGGACCAATCTATCATCGCTCCGTTCTAGAGAACAACAAAATCAAGAGGAAGATTCAAGAGCTACTGAAGAAAGGTCACATTCGGCTGAGTTCATTGCCCTGTGGGAGCCTCATGTGTTGGTACAGAATAAGGATGGGACTTGGAGACTCTGTATTGATTATCAGACGTTGAAAAGATCATTGTCCGGAATAGGTACCCGATCCCATTGTCAGGCGGCAAGAGTCGATAGTGCGGACACAACCAACCTCCCTAGGAGCCTAAGACTCTCTAGTGACAAACAAGACAAACGAGAGCAATCCTTCTCTAAACATGCATTTACTATACGAGAAATCAAGTGTTTAGATCCTACCTGTAGTCCAACGCTGTTGTAGCAGTCCAGCCTCGCTGATCCGGATGAGCTCCTCCTTCACTTCGAAACCTGCGTTCACTAACAATCAAACGATTAAATAGCACTTGATAATCTCATAAAATAAAACATATTTAACACATAGACCAAGGAGTACATGAAACAACTCATAAATAACAAGTTATTGAGAAGAATGGACTCATTTGCATTAATAGGAAACAAAAGGAACAATTACAACCTGAGCCTTGGTATTGTGCAAGTCCCTCCCAGGGTCCATCAAGAGTTCTCCTTTACTTTGACAAAGCTCACCCACTTCCAAATAGAACAAGCAAAGATGACAATCTCTCCTCACAAGCTTCTAAATGGGAGTCCTAATTCCAGCAGCATCTACCCTTAGAAATGTTTAGCTTTCAACCTCCCCTCCTTCTGGCCCAATGCCTGTATTTATAGTGCTCAAGAGGAAGTTAATCAGGTCCATCATCAATGGGATAATTCCCTCTTTGGATGGGATAGCTCCCTTATTGATGGGATAAGTTCCTCTTTGGTAGGGGTACATGAACCATCTGGAGGCGCTTCATACACGTCAAACATACTTCTAGAAACCTCTAGAAATGACCACAAGTAACTTTTTAAAGATGAAACTTGCGCATTTTGACCTTTACAGGGGTACGCACCTGCCCCTTTACATACAGAGCGTACAAGTACGTAGCTTTTATGAACATTAGGTGCGTACCCGCAGGTAAGGCCGAGAGAATCTGCGTACCCAGAGATAAACACATTTACAAAGACTTTCTCTCTTTTTGGAGTTTTGACATGGAGAGCAGAGGCATAAGACTTGCCCAGGAGGATAGCATGACTGTTGATAGAGCCATACCAACTGTAAATAGTCATGGTGACATTTTAGTGTAACAGATTGCCCCCTAAAGTGCGAAGCCTGTAGTAGATTAGGGTTTTGTATTATCTAGGAAGGGTGAAGCGCTTTATCATTTCAAGGATTATCTCGTGGAGAGCCTGGTCAGAACCTGCAATTTTCAACACAAAATACATGTATAAGATTATATCATCGCTGAGGTAGGCATTCCCATACTCAGATCAAAACTTTAACTAACAGACTAACTACTCTGATACAGGAATGATCTTGCAGTACATCATAATTATAGACTTTTGTAGACACAGTATGGGCGCAACCATCTGTTTATGATTAGTCTACTTAGATCATGAATACAAAACTCCTCGCAGCCTGGATGGTGGAAACTAGATCCAGGGTCTTCATTTCTACTTCCCGAATTGGTACGATTCTAGCCATGCGAATAAATGAGTTGATGTCGAACATGGTAGAAACCACTTGATTACCAGTCGATGATGTAAACTATTAACAAGTGTGAGAGAGACCACCAGTAATGTCAATGGTTCTCAAAGTACCCAGTACAATCCATGAGATGTGAATGAATGAGTTGATGTCAAACATTTCACGGAATCCTTTGATCGAAAGTCAATGATGTAAACCGACGTCAAAGGCGAGAAACCTGCCATTGATGCATGCAGACTTCAAGGTACTGACGATTTCTAAGTCATCTCTCTAGATAATGTGTTGATGTCGATAGAAAGCGACCCGTCGCAGGCAAGCCCACAACACGAAATCATTGTTCAAGTTGAAGAAATGTTGCTGTAAGGACTGACTCAGGGATGGTCAAATGGATGACAAGTATTTTGTAGATGAAAGTTTTGCTTGCAGACCTCTTGAACACATAACGACACAACAGATGGCTTGGTGACGAATGACTCAAAGTTAATCCCCGGAACCCGGCTGAAGACTTTCAAAGTGGTTTGATCAACTGTGAGGTAAAGGATTTCCCAACCCAGGTGAATGAAAAGTGTCGTGTTCAAGAGTGGTGATAAGGTTCTTCTGTAACAAAGGATAACAAATAGGTTCATTCTTCTCTCTTTTCCCCCACCATTTCTGGCAAGTACCTCTTTATTTTTAACAAGCTTGAGGAGGATAACATATGCTTGATTATAAGCTCATCCTTCGGATGAGTCCAACCTAGTTTTGATTCGAACCCTAGGAAGGAGTGGTTCGTTCCTGTTTGTAATTGAACAGGTCCTTTACTGTGAAATTTTAACGAGCCCAGTATAGGAGAAACTCGGCGTTTTTCAATTTTAGAGAGTCTGAAAAACTTAAGAAGACTCCAGGTTGAACTTTTTCGTAAATTTGTGTCCCCCAAGCCCGAAAAAGTATAAAGTAATACCTGGGAGAACCGCTTGATCTTGCGACCAAGGAGTACTTTCATGATTAGTGTCTCTGATCTGAAAAGTAAAAAGCGATCAAGGACACGTCGTTTTATTTCCATATCGAGTTTGAAACGACAAAAACCCGGCCATCTTTTCCTGTTTTTACAGTCAGAAAAGAGCTATAAGGGGACCGTCTTTTAATTCCGTTTTAACGAGTGTAAAAGAAACGCTCGGCGATCTTTTCATATTTTAGGAGTCAGAAAAGAGCTTAAAAGATGACTCTGATGTTTTGGTTCATGAAAAATGATGATTTTACTCTAAAGTCCTTTTGTCCTGCACAAAAACGACACATTACTCATACCTGTTTAAGATGGGTAAAAATACATTGAAAAATGTCCTTTCATGGTGAAAAATAAACAAACTTAGCATTCATTCATCCAAAAAACTATAAAAAGACTTTTTACTATGTCATTTTTACCATTTTACTGTTGAGGTTGAGAAAAGGGCTTTTGACAAGAAACTTCCCATGGAGATTGTGGACAATCCGACCGTCAGAATCGAACGCCGTTTCACCAGGTATTCTACAACACCCCTCTCTTGATTTCCATCCGTTTAGAATTCATTTTTAAGTTTTTATTTGATTTTTTGGGGGTCTTGGGGTTTCAAGATGCGCACTTCGGGGTACGCAGGTCATGCACTGCTGACCTGCGTACCCCGATATTTTCCCAATGGGAAAATTACGGGGTGTACGCACCCAGCCTTAAGGAAAGCTGCGTCCGGGCACTCTGTCCCTAAAGGCCGGGGTGCGTACCCCGCAAAACACAAATTGAAACCCTCATACCTCCAAAATAGACCAAAATTTTTAAATTTTATGGATCCTAACTGATGTTTTATGATGTGTAGGGAGCAGACCATGCTTGATTGGCGTGAAAGAGAGCACGAGGACGTTGATTTGGCCGCGATAGGTCATCAACCTTCCATTGATGCATTAAAAGAATGCGGACTGTACAAATACTGGGCCATACCTGGCATGAGAGGCCAAGTGCCGATCCTTGAGTGGCTGGTTGAAAGGTGGAACATTCAGGAGCAATGTTTCTACATCGGAGAGCACCAGCTCGAGATAGAGCCCTCCGACATATATTTTCTCACTGGCTTGCCTAACAGGGGCGAGCAACTTTCTCTATTCGGGACTAGGCCGGGTGGCCAATCCCTTGCTAGTCTCCGACTAGAGTGGTGCAACAACCAAAACCATGAGAAGGGGATAGAAATCAAGTACATATCCCAACCTGAACTTATGGTGATAGCCTTTACTGTTACCAAACTTTGCGGCGCGGCCGCTTTGCACCAAGCCACCGGGTCCCAAATGCGGATGGCTATAGACTACTTCCGAGGCACCATTTTCAACTGGTGCGATGCTGTGTTGGCTAATTTGAAAGGCCAACTAACCAGGGCAAAGAGAGGACAACTGAAGACCTTTGGATATGGGCCTTTAGTCGTGAGCTTTGCCCTAGAGAGAGTTCCAATGTTGGTCCCCCAGCATCTTACAGTTCCAGTTGGGGCTCCTCGGGAGCCTAAGTTGACGAGATGGGTTGCGGTAATGGCCCGGCATCCTGATGAGGGCGCAACAATTGTTCGATTTCCTGATGGTTACTTTCACTGGCTAGAGAGCCAGGTCTTTGCTATTCAGGACTTTCCTTATGCCGGAATGGATTTTCGGAATGATCCAGACATGGTTCTTCCACAGGGAGAACAGTGGGACGACAGAGGTATTTCATTTTTCACGAGTTTTCAAATTATGTATTTTTTTGTTTTTATATATCGCCTCAAAACTGACAGCACAAATTTTCAAAATGCAGATGTAGGTCCACGGCGTCCAGCCAATCTCCGGGCTTTTGAGAGGAGAGTACCAGCTGTACCAGCACCAGCCCCACAGGATGCGGCCGCAGAGACCTTAGCCGAGCTGGAACATGATCTAGAGCATCTGACGGCGGATATACCAGATACCACCATAGATGATATTCCCATTCGACTTCAGCGCTATGTGGTTGCAGTCCCAGGACCTTTTAGGAGGTTCTTGTGTAGGGTAGCGCGGGCAGTGGTCTCGTATAGAGAGCACCACCAGTGATTGACTAGTCACTTTTGTAGACACACATGACATTTTTGGCTTTTTGTACTTATCATTTTTTCCGATCATAAGGTGTTTTTCAACCTATGATCGAAGACGATGTATATTTTTGACACACTCCTATCTATATATATATCATTATTACCGGCTCATTTTGTTTAACATATGTGATGGAATGTTTTTTAAATTTACTTGTATGATTATCGCAAATGTCTGTCCAACATTCGAGAAGCAATTGCATCTGCTAATGTATTTAAAGACCTTGGAATATGTTGATATTCAATGTAATCAAATTCACGTTCCAAGAGACGCACTCTCAAAAACAATATTAATAACACAGGATTTCTAATGGCATATACTCTATTAAGCTGTAATACAACGAGTTCAGAATCTAACCTCACTATCAAACGTCGAATTCCAAATGAAATAGATTCAGACAATAATTCAACCACTGCACTGTATTCTGCAATGTTGTTCGTCGTTTGACCGAGGCTCACCCCATGCATAGAAACTAACTCGTCAGAGGGCGAATAGATAACCCAAGCTGCGGAAGAGATATTCCGTGTACTACGACAAGCACCATCGGCAAATCCAATGTACGTTTGGAGAGACGTCGACATCTGCAATATCAAGAGTAAAACCAAGATAAGCCAGAATAACAACGAAAAACACACTTTCTAAGCTAAGCACACTATCTAAACTAACAAACATACTAGCTAGAAGAAAGCCTAACCTAACTAAAAATCTCCATACCCACCATTTAAGCATAATACCTCTTTAGGTAAAGTCCATTTCTGGGTTTACCCAAAGAGTCCCCATCAAAATCTACCAGCTCATAGGCCCCTTTTGCTAGCTTTCGCTTTACAATGTAGGGTCCATGCCACATAGGAACGAATTTTCTAGCACCTAGCTTATCGTTAGCTTGATCATATAACAGCACTAGGTCTCCCTCCGAAAAACTCCGAGGGGTCACATTTCTATCATACTGAGCTTTCATTCGCTTCGCGTGAGTCTCGATTGCCAATGCAGCGTCACGTCGAGTCTCATCTAATTGAGCTAAGTATAATAAACGTTTCTCCTCTTCGGAAGTAGCTGGGAGTAATTCGACAGCCATTTGAAGTGATGGGATTTCGCATTCAATGGGTAACACAGCTTCCAAGCCATAAACTAGCTGGAAAGGAGTGAACCCTGTTGAAGTTTTCACTGAAGTTCGGTATGCCCATAGCGCTGAAAATAACATGTTGTGCCAATTCGACCGATGAATACCAATGATTCGTCAGATCATGATAACCAGAACTTTGTTGATAGACTCAACCAAACCGTTGGCTTGCGGATAATAAGGAGTAGAGCTATCGTGGCGCAAACCAAGCTGGCTTGTAAGCTCAGTCATCATGATGTTTCGAAAATGGCTCCCATGGTCAGTGATGATTGCTTGTGGGACACCAAACCTAGTTATAATGTGATTGAATACGAAAACTGCAGCTGTTTTGCCGCTTGCGTCGAATGTAGGCATCGCCTCGGCCCATTTAGTAAAATAATCAACCGCGAGGATGATATACGCATGCCCCCCGGCCGAGTGAGGGTTACAAGTAATAAAATCGATACCCCATTTGGCGAAAGGACCAACGGCAATTATAGGATGGAGAGGAGCAGGTGGTGCACGCATCTTGCGATCAAACACTTGACAGTTGTGGCACTTTTGGACCGCAATGATACAATCTTTAAACATGGACGGCCAGAAATAGCCAGCGCGCAACACCTTCTGAGCTGTGGCATACCCAGACATATGACCGCCACATGCTCCAGAGTGACAATCATTCAAAACCTTCTCAGCCTCTTCGTGAGTTAAACAACGTCGAAAAACTAAGTCTGCCCCCTGGCGATAAAGTGTATCTCCAATAATTTTGTATTGCTGGGATTGAAACCGAATTTTTCGACGTTCCGACTTTGAAGCTTCAGGCCGAAAGGTTTGGGTTTGGAGATAGATGATTATATCCCCGTACCACGGATCTAAAGTACTGATAAGAAACAAAGATTCGTCCGCAATGGACTCCTCTGCCACAGTTTCTGTGTCAGCACGCGGGAAATCACACATCAATTCCGCAAAAACTAAGGATTTCTTAGACTTGGACTTCTCGAACTCCAAGTCGAACTCTTGCAGGATAACGATCCATTTAGAGTACTTGCCCCCTAGCAGTTGTTTAGTCAAAATATAAATCATAGGGTTGCAATCCGAAATAACTGTAGTTTTACGGAGAAGAATGTAGTGACGAAAACGCTGGACAGCTTGAACGGCTGCCAGGGCCAATTTCTCCACATGCGAATATTTTAGCTCAGTGGGGTTTAATGTCCTACTAAGATAATATATCACATGTTCCGCTCCGAATTCATCTTCTTGAACTAACACCATTCCAATAGTGGAATGCGAAGCTGCGAGGTATAAGAAGTAGTCCTGGTTGTAGTTGGGAGGATGCAACAACGGTGCATGGGTCAACGCGTGCTTAAGTGCATCAAAAGATTGTTGGGCAATCTCGTCCCAAAAGAATTGAGCGTTCTGTTTCAACAACCGTGTAAAACCTTTAGTGACCTCGGCGTAATTTGGAATGAATCGGCGTAAAAAGTTCGCTTTCCCTTGCAAACTTTGGAGTTGGCGCAAACTCGAAGGAGGAGGCAATTTGATGATAGCTTCGACCTTCGAGGGATCGACGCGAATGCCGGCTTTTGAAACAACAAATCCCAGCAATCGACCCGTCTCTATACAGAATACACACTTGTGGGGATTCAACCGAATTCGATAATGCCTACACCTCATAAAGATTGCTCGTAAGTGGACAAGGTGATCAGCTCGATGTAAAGAATGAGCAGGCAAATCATCGAGGTACAGTTGCACAATGTGCTTGATGTCATGAAATGCGTAAGACATCGCCCGTTGAAAAGTGTCTCCGGCATTCTTAAGCCCAAAAGGTAATTTGCAATAAGCAAATGTCCCCCATGGACAAATGAATGCCGTTTTTGGTTGATCGGCAGGTAGAATATTGATTTGATTATAGCCCGAAAAACCATCCATGAAGGAAAACATTTCACTTCCGGCACAATCATCAATAATTTGATCGATATAAGGCGTAGGATAGTTGTCTTTTGGACAAGCTCGATTTATATCCCTATAATCGATACAGATTCTTATTGTTCCTTGTTTCTTGTTAACCGGAACAATATTCGATACCCAATCCGTTAACGGGATTGGATAAATGAAACCTGCTTTCAACAGCTTCTCGACTTATGCTTTAATCGCAGCCGCTTTCCGAGGGTGAATCTGACGCAACCGTTGTCGGACGGGTTTAGCGTCCGGGTAGGTCTTTATTTCATGAACAACAATGGCAGGGTCGATTCCTGGCATTTCCTCGTAAGACCAGGCAAACACATCGCGGAATTCTTGGAATAGGGCCTTGTAAGTTCGAATTTCATCTTCTGTACATGAGGCACCTATATGAATGTTTTCCTCAATTCCGGGCTTCACTGAAATGTCAATGGGAATAGTGCGAGAAATATTCCCTAAATTCAGCTCTGAATCAGAATGTTTCGTTGGATTCTGAGCGTCTTTGACATATTCAGCGGTAAAGATAGATGAAAAATCATTTTCAAAAGCATCATCCTTAGGTAAAAACGAAGATCTGTGATGGAGATCTTCCCATGGTAGATCGTCTACACTTAGGATTTCGCGAAGTTGTTCGTCAGATGACACGACTTCGGGAAACGTTATCCGTTCTGAGGTTGATGTGAAAAGTGATCCTTCACTGACCACATTCATTTGGTCGATTTGGGTTGAACGCGAGTCGGTAAAAGACATGACGGCTTCATAAGCAATTTCATATGGACTCAAAGGCATAGCATCACCGAATGAGTCTATCTCAGATTCAGATGGGACAATCCAAGGATCATCGTAAATAATGGTGTCTGATGTAATCATATGAATTGATGCAAATGAAGGGTCTGCGTTGATTGGAGGAAAAGGAAAAGTTCCCAGTAAACCGGAATCTTTAACTAAACCTACGCCAACATCCCTATAAGGGATTGTCGTCTTACCGACATGCTGGATACTTTCTGAAGAGGCTGGGTCGGATGAAAAGTATGTCAGCTGATCAATGGTCACGATCTTACCGTTATGGGCAAACTTTATTACTCTGAAGACCGATGAAACGATCGCTGTCATAGCATATGACCAACTTCGACCCAAAAGAAGGTTGTAGTCTAGAGGGGCATCAACCACCTCCACATCCAGACTAACGGTTTTACCTTCTACCCCTATAGGCAATTCCTGTAGAATACCAAACGGACGGAACCCACGGCCATCAAAGGCCTTAAGGATGGTCGGGGATTGGTTCAGCGAAGGAGAACCAAGCGATCTCCAACATTGAATCGACATAATACACGTAGAAGCTCCCTCATCAATCACAGTCCGATGAATAGGCCTGTTTTTGACTATCACTGGAATTTGGAAAGCCATTTGATGGGGTAGACGCGGTGTACTATTTTCTAGATCGAAGATTATTAGATTCGGGTCCTGAACATCAACAGCTCCGATAGCCGACAAAAGTAATTTTCGTTGTGCTGGGCATGATTGCAGCACTTCTAAAGCCGACATTGCTGAGGGTGAAACAGCTAAGTCCTCAACAATGTTGTAATTCTGGGCCGCTCTCGCATGTGGATTGAAAGCAGACCTTCGAAGTACACCCTTGGCGGGTGGTTTGATTACTAAGTCCGGGTTAGGTTTTTCGATCTGTAGTGGATCGGAACCAGGAGCTGAGGTTGATGGATTAGAGTGAGAAGATTCTGCTTCCTTACCATCAACAGGACTCTTACTACCATAATCTTGCGACCGAGTCGCAATCCTCACATGAGACATCATCAAAATGGGTTCTTCACTGGCAGTCGAGGAAGAACCTATCATCTTACTCTCCTGCTTTGGAAATGGATCTTTTAACACAGCAGGAGTGGGAGAACCTTTGACTATTTTCACAACCTCGGCCCGATGAGGGCAATCTCTTGTAAAATGATCCTCTTCACAAATAAGACAAGGATATCGAGGTTTGCGCTTTTCGTCATTGGTTTCCGACTTTTCCGTTTTCTCCTTCGGAGCCTTGTCTGCTTTAGCCTTCTTCTTTCCTTTCTTCTTTCCACCGTTTTTTGATTTGGCCGTAGATGACTCTACAGCGTGAATATCGGCAGAAAGTTCAGGAGAAGACTCTCCTGTCGGGAATCAGGCAAAGTGATTATAGGAGTAGTAGAAGTCTTGGAAGATTTCTTCTTGCTCTTTGTATTCACGATGCCAATCATACCATCAGCGGCATGAGATCCCGAAGGAGCAGCAGCGATTTGATTCGATTTTGGAAGATCTGAAATCTTCTCGTGTAACGTACCTGACTGAGTATAAACTAAGTCAAGGTACTGCGCCTGAGCAATGACTTGCTCCTCAGTAACTACTCCGGCCTTAGCTACATCTTCAGTAATCTTCGGTAATAATGATTTAACAAACCATTCAGCTAAGATTTGGTCCGGAATAAAAACTTTCACTAACCTTCTTCGACGTCTCCACTCATGAATGTGATCAGAAATATACGTGGACGTCGATTGTTTTAGTGAAGTTAATAACTCCGTGTCGTTATCGTATCTGACCGGCAACTGAAAGTGAGTTAAGAACGAGGTAGCTAACTGGCTGAAATTGTAAAAAGAGGCTCGTGGTAACTCAATGTACCACTTGGCCGCGAGACCAATGAGTGTACGCTGGAAAAGACGTAAGCAGATCGAATCATCCGAGATAGAATTTGAAGCACACCAGAGGTGGTAAGTCATCACATGATTGGACGGATCCTCTCCAGACTTACCTTCGAACTTGGGTATATCACTGGGCAACTTATTTGGCATTGGCGGCCAGAACGGAAGATATTGAATTGGATCGTTCGTTAGGCGCGTCAAGTCTGGTAAATCCAAAGTTGCGATAAACGGTAATTGCCGGTTAGGATCTCTAAAACTCTGGGTCACAAGACCAGTCCCAGGAGGAGGATATCCAGGATAACTAGGAACAGGAATCGCATTAGGGATATTATATCCTCCTGGAAAACCAGGATTAACCGGACCGTACTGGGGTTGTTGAGGTTGTTGATAAGTGTACCCAGGATACGGTTGATACTGGTAAACCGGCTGCTGGACAGCTTGCCCATGTTGGTACTGTCCCTGGTACGGTTGATAAACAAATTGAGGTTGAGTAGTGACAACCGTACTTATACCAGGTTGACCTATAGGCATCTGGACCGTGGTTTGAATCGTAGATCCAGACAACGGTAAAGATGTTTGAGGAGTGGTTGCAGAGACAGTAGAAACCGGAGCTGTCGATACTCCAGAAGTAAGTGCGGCAGATGTAGCGGTAGTTGCAGCAGCCGTTTGAGATGGAGTACTAGGTGCAATTGGCGGCTGAGTAACTACCGAAGTTACAGAAGTTTGAACATTTGACTGGACAGGTTGCGGTTGCTGGGGTGGACCAGAAACTACGGGTTGTCCAGCTTGAGGTACCAACTGTATACTTGGCTGCAACACCTGTTGACCCTGTGATGGATCCCACACCATCATTCCGGGGAATTGACCCGTAACAGGTTGAGAATACTGAGATCCATAACCGGATTGAGGATAGGATTGATAACTGAAAGGTACAGTTCCCATACCTTGAACATATGACTGACCTTGAGGTGGTTGATAACCTTGACTCGAGTATTGACCTTGAGGTTGATAACCTTGAGGTAAATACGGATACTGGGGTTGACCTTGACCTTGAGGTTGATACCCTTGAGGTAAATATTGATACTGAGGTTGACCCTGGGGTACATATTGAGGCTGGGGTTGACCTTGAGGCATGTATTGCACCATAGGTACATACTGACCTTGAGGTTGCCCCCCAGACACAATTTGTGTACCTTGAGGTTGCCCCCCAGGGGTTAATTGAGGCTGCCCCCCAGGCGGTAATTGGCCACCTTGAGGTTGAGAAACGGGAACTGAACCTGACATCATGTAAATGTCTCCTACACCCAACGGTATATTACCATTGTTTCCATCTAATAACCCATGATCAATGGGTTGAGGAGATGCCCCCGCAAAGGTACCAGAAAGCGATTGATACCCGGTGGGAACAGAAGGACCGCCGTGTAAGAAAGATTCAGGAGACAACTAACCAGACATATTTACAGGAGTATAAATACCTCCAAGTGGAAAAGGAGTACGAGGTGTAGAAAAACCTATCCCTGAGTTGTCTAAATAATTAGTTAACGAAAGGTACCAAGTAGTACTTCTAGGAGGACTGTAAAAGATAGATTCACGCTCTTTGAGCTCAATAGTAAGTTGATCTTCAAGGTTAGAGACACCTATTTCTTCCTCTGGAGCAAGTTCTTCAATAGCAATCAGACCAGTAGGAAGATTTTCGGTGATAACTCGCTCTACTCTTGGTGAATCTGGAACACTAGAAGTCGGAGTAACAGGTTCAGATATTTCAGGTTCTTCGCCTGTATCACTAGTAGACGAAAAACTACCAGCAAGCTCAGAAACTGTAACAGCTTCGGGATTATAACCTGTCTCTAGACTTTGGTAATCTGGATGGACTACCAAGGAAGATTCTCCTTCTTCAAGTGAACCTACTCTACTGCCACTAGGAGGAGTTACAAGGACCTTCAAACCTTCTAGATTACTTGGGTCGTCTCGAGGAGGCTCACCCCGAAGTCTACGGGATCTCCTCAACAATTCGGCCACAGAAACAACTTCAGGAGACTGGCCCCGAAGTCTACGGGACTGTCTCGGTAATTCTGCCACAGCTAAAAACTTTTAACTACTACACACGAAAACAAAGTAAAATCTCAAATCAAACCACCTAAAGTCGCTAAAGAACCAAACAAATTTGAATCACACGCCTAAAGAATCTAGGGCGTCAAACCAAGCACAAACAGTAGCCTTCCAGACCGAAAACGCTAGTTGGAGATGAAACCCAACATCGCCGGATTCAGTACAGACGTGGCGGGTGGAACAGTTACCCCGGCAACCTGCTTAATGAATAAACCGGCACAAGTTCCTCCACTTTAACCGTCTCGAGTGAAGTGAAACCCCCGAAAAATCCAAATGAGTCTAGCCGACGTCTGCTCCAGGTACAGTGGGATCTTCCCTCCACCGTCACCTCGGTAGAATCCTAAAGATAATGGTCACTAAGGTTACCAATCACAACAAATGCACCTGGGGGAACAGTCTACACTTCGACAGCACGCAAGGGCAGAGTATCAAGCTCAATCCCCTTGCCGGTTCCTTGACAATAATCCAAGGTTTACCGACAAGTGACCCCTGGCTCCTCGACAATGGTTAATCCGAGGTTTACCATTTGTAATACGTGCGTGTCTGGCGTCGTTCCCAACGAGGGAGGATTGATCCCCTCACTGGTTCGGACACGAGCTCGTGCTTCTCCTTTAAGAGGAGCTTTCCCAGAGTACAAATGAGACAATTGGATTTATTCTATCACAAGATAAGCTATTTGTTTGGTTTTGTTGTCTTGGAGAGTTAATTACTCTCCTACTCCAAGACACTAGCCTGATCTAAATTGGTGTTTCAGAGCCCTAGTAAATAAAAGTTACTAAGTTGATTTTACTTTAAGCGTTAATTTTATGGTTTTTCTTAAAGACAAAAGGTAGCGGAAGTGAAACCAATGGTGTGTAGACTCGACTCAAACCACTACAAAGATGCATCTAAGATGATTTACGCTACTTTTCTCTTTCAATGAAACTCCTAACTAAGAGAGTTGGAAAATGTAAATTTTATAGAAAACAACTTTCTTAGTAAAGACAATCAAAGAAACAATTCTCTTTATCTTTCCAAGCATACAAACATCACCACTCCTTACGTGCACGAAAAATTATTTTTCTTTCAAAATCCCTCAAAGCTACTTGAAACAAAACTTTTCAAAGGAGATGTTTTTGTATTTTCTCTTATTTAATAAAGCATATAAATCTATTTTTACGAAAATCAATCTCAAAAGCTATAAAATCTATGAAAAATTGACTCACAAGTAAATCAAAAAGAAATTTACTCTAAAGCAAACCTAACGAGGCAAAAGCCTACAAAGATGATTCTAGGTTGTTTTACTTGACCACAATCAAGCCAAGGACCAGCTAATGCAGAATCAAAAGACCAGTCAAAACAAAACTCAAATCTTTTTGTTCTTTTGTAAAATGGAATTCAATACTCAATCAACAAGCACTTCGAAATTTGCCAAAGAGACAACTCAAAGGTAAGTTGCTCTCACAGGTAGACTTTACGACAGGTCCGACTCCTAAGAAGGCTGACAAAACGAGAGAGATCTAAGGCTTGACAACTTCTACCGCCAAAGTCACTACAGGACCTACTCAAAAATCAAACCCTAGGGCTTAAACTTCTATGAAATCCACTAAAACACTCAATGCTATCGAAACAAGTTCAGGTGAAGATCTTTGACAAGAGACTAATGGATCTGGGTAGTAAAAACTAAGAAAAAGCAAAATCTAAGAGGAAAAATGTAAAAAATGGAAATTTCTTAATTTTTAGCAGGGTACGCAGGCAACCTGTTAAGTCAGGTGCGGGCCTGCTCTGTGCACACAGCAACAGTGCGTACAAGTACGCACTGTGCAATACTCAGAGGGTGCGTACTACTGAAAAAGCCAAGAAAAACTAAATTCAATCTAACCCTAAGCTAACCCACCCAAATACAAAGTCACAGAGCCAAAAACCAGAAAATAAATGACTTTTCTCAGATCAAAGTTGCATACAAAGGAAAAGACTTTCACATCAATGGATTCCCCAGTATGAGTCGCCATTTTGTCAGGTGGAAAGAGTCGATAGTGCGGACACAACCAACCTCCCTAGGAGCCTAAGACTCTCTAGTGACAAACAAGACAAACGAGAGCAATCCTTCTCTAAACATGCATTTACTATACGAGAAATCAAGTGTTTAGATCCTACCTGTAGTCCAACGCTGTTGTAGCAGTCCAGCCTCACTGATCCGGATGAGCTCCTCCTTCACTTCGAAACCTGCGTTCACTAACAATCAAACGATTAAATAACACTTGATAATCTCATAAAATAAAACATATTTAACACATAGACCAAGGAGTACATGAAACAACTCATAAATAACAAGTTATTGAGAAGAATGGACTCATTTGCATTAATAGGAAACAAAAGGAACAATTACAACCTGAGCCTTGGTGTTGTGTAAGTCCCTCCCAGGGTCCATCAAGAGTTCTCCTTTACTTTGACAAAGCTCACACACTTCCAAATAGAACAAGCAAAGATGACAATCTCTCCTCACAAGCTTCTAAATGGGAGTCCTAATTCCAGCAGCATCTACCCTTAGAAATGCTTAGCTTTCAACCTCCCCTCCTTCTGGCCCAATGCCTGTATTTATAGCGCTCAAGAGGAAGTTAATCAGGTCCATCATCAATGGGATAATTCCCTCTTTGGATGGGATAGCTCCCTTATTGATGGGATAAGTTCCTCTTTGGTAGGGGTACATGAACCATCTGGAGGCGCTTCATACACGTCAAACATACTTCTAGAAACCTCTAGAAATGACCACAAGTAACTTTTTAAAGATGAAACTTGCGCATTTTGACCTTTACAGGGGTACGCACCTGCCCCTTTACATACAGAGCGTACAAGTACGCAGCTTTTGTGAACATTAGGTGCGTACCTGCAGGTAAGGCCGAGAGAATCTGCGTACCCAAAGATAAACACATTTACAAAGACTTTCTCTCTTTTTGGAGTTTTGACATGGAGAGCAGAGGCATAAGACTTGCCCAGGAGGATAGCATGACTGTTGATAGAGCCATACCAACTGTAAATACTCATGGTGACATTTTTAGTGTAACACCCATGAATTGATGACCTTCTAGACAAACTCAAGGGGGGAAAATATTCCAGCAAGATCAAATTCAAGTCTGGATATCACTAGGTACCAATAGAACCCTCCGATGTGTGGAAGATTGCCTTCAAAGCCAAGGAGGGCCTTTGGAATGGTTGGTTATGCCTTTCGGGTTAAGGAATGATCCTACAACCTTCATGAGGCTGATGGATGACATCTTATGACCATTCACCAACTCATTTGTAGTGGTATACTTGGATGACATCCTGCTCTTCAGCCAAAGTTGGGAAGAGAACCTCCACCACATCTGACAGGTTCTCCAAACACAGCAGCAACACAAGCTGTGTGCCAATTTGAAGAAATGCACTTTTGGCATGACCCAGGTTTAGTATCTGGGATGCATTATTGATGAATAGGGGAGAATTTGGATGCAGCAAAGATTCAAGTCATTCAGGATTGGCCAACCCCAACCACTCTGACAGAGCTCCATAGCTTTCTGGGTCTTGCCAATTTCTACCACAGGTTCATGTCAGGATTCTCTCATATCGCTTGGCCCTTGAGTCAAGTCACCAAGAAAGGAGAAAAATCAAAATTCTTTTGGTATGAATCTCAAAATAAGGCATTCACAGAGTTGAAACATCGCCTCTGCTCCGCACTAGTGTTCACATTACCAGACTTGCAACAACCATTTGAGATTAAGATGGATGCCTCTAACTATGCTACTGGGGTATTCCTTACTCTACAGGGGCATCCAGTGGCATATCATAGTGAGACACTTTCAGACACATTACGGACGTATCCCACTTATGAAAAAGAGATGTATTCCATTATGCAGGCCTTTCGACAATGGAAGCATTACATTTTGGTGAAGGAAATGGTCATCCACACAGACTACTGACCCCTATAGTTCATACAGACACAAGGGAAGCTGCGGAATGATCGCCATAAGAAGTGGTCCATATACTTGCAACGGTTCCATTTGAATATCAAGTAAAATAAGGGCAACACCAATAATGTTGCAGACTACCTCCAATGACCACCGATCATGGCGTTAACCACTGTGCTCAACACTTTTGGGCACGAGACTTCTAATTGGCCACTTCTCTACAAAAGTGACCCAGAATTCTTCCACACATACTAGAAGCTCTTGGAGGGTCAGCAAGTTCAAGATTTTCAGCTCCAAGATGCCCTATTATGCCACCTGGGACACCTTTATGTTCCTTTAAGCAAGCACGGCAAGATGATTTGGGAATCGCATTACAGTTGGACCATTGGGCATTTCGGGGTCAAGAAAATGGAGGTAGTACTGCAAAAGTATTTTTATTGGCCGAATCCTCGACAAGATGTCAGGAAGTACATCAGATCTTGCACTGCTTGTGCCATTGCCAAACCAACCATCAAGAAGCAAGGCTTCTATACTCCATTGTATACCCCTAATCGACCTTCGAAATTCATCTCCATGGATTACATGTTGGTCCTTCCTTCTACTAAGCATGGCAACAACTGTGTTTTTGTGATTTTCGATAGATTTTCGAAGATGGCCATTATGGCGGTCTGCAAGAAGAATATCGTAGCAAAAGCCTTTGCTATTCTCTTCTTTGAACAAGTGTGGGTACACTTTGGGATCCCACAGTCTATCATCTCAGATCAGGACAGAGGGTTCCTCAGTACATTTTGGTCCAGTCTCTAGTCAATGTTGGATAACAAGCTCATTAAGGCCACAACTTTCCATCCCCAAACTGATGGTCAAAAAGAGGTCGTCAACAGGATGATCATACACATTTTGCACATGTAAAACTCAAAGCATCCACACACATGGGATGAGAGCCTCCCCTATGTCCATCACAGCTATAACCAGGCTCTCCATAGCTCGATTGGCCACAACCATTTTCAGGTGGGCTTGGGATTCCAGCCACTATGTCCCATTGATGTGGCCATACCATTTGCTGCTACTCAGGCAGATTTGGCTCATGTCGAGTCCGAAGCCGATAAGGCGAACAACTTCACTGAGCACATCCAACATATCCATCAATAGGTCCATGACATTTTGAAGAAATCAAATTCCAAGTACAAGCAACGACATGATCAACATCAAGTGCCACACAAGTTTCAAGTGGGTGACAAAGTCTGGTTGCATTTGCAAAAGGAACACCTTACCTGAGCCTATCGGAAACTCAGACCACTCTGATATGGTCCTTACACCATTACCAAGGTTGTGGGAGACAATGCATTTGAGCTCAACATTCCCCCATTCCTTTCCCCGCACCCAGTGTTCAATCTGGACCACCTTCGACCATACTTCCCACCATTGATAAACACATCAGACATTGTAGAACAACTCACACCTACAGATTTAAATCCAAATTTCATAGAACAAGCCACAGCTGATCAGATCATGGATGCGCAGATCAAGAACACTCGACAACAAAGGATCTAGCTATATTGATTTGTCAAAGCATGACAACTCCTTCCATAGGGCAAGTGGCTCACCAGGGACCAAGATCAATAGAAGTTTCCTCATCTCATGGAGGAATTCAACGCAATGGGGACCATTGCTTCCTAAGGGGGGAGGAATGATCCAGGTGGATATTGGCGGCCACCCACCTATTCCACTTGGATCCCCACCATTGTTTCTTTCAATTTTTCAGTTTCCTTATTTGTAGCACAATTTACTATTTTTGGTAGTTTTTCGGATCGTGAACTTCTAGAGCTGTTTTTAAGGCCCTAAACGACATTTTTTGGGAAAACTAGGACAAACATGGATCATTGACCGATGTTTTTCATTCAAAAGTTGTAGTCATCAGATATATATTTCTAACGAGGTATTGTGCACATCAAACGGAGATCGTATGCCAAAGTTACGACCCCGGGAAGTTGATGTACCAATTTACACAAACAAGGCCCATAGTTTGGTGCCTCATCTCCTAGGGTTAGGTTTTTGGATGTTTATGGTTTTCCATTATGTCTCAATAATAAATAGGCCTTTGAGCCTCATTTTAACACAGTTCAGAGGCATGTAGCCACCACATCTCTTCTCAGAGATAAGCTACCATCACCTGAGCTAGTCTTATTTCAATTCTGTTTGTTAGCATATTTCAGTATTTGATATTAATGAAATGAAGTGTTATTTCTACTGCATCTTTGTATTTATGGTTATATCTGTAATTTCTTGTGCTCTTGTTTAAATTCGGATCACATACGTAGGATAGTTAATAACAACACCATTAAAATTTCAGAATGAAATGAAATGGGCTTACCGTGTTGTAAAAGAAATGCACCCATGGCATAGTCACTTTCATCTGTTTGTATTTCAAATGGTTGTTTCAAATCCGACAATGCTAAAAATGGGGCTGAATTGATCTTTTGTTTTAAAGCATTAAATGTTTTTTTTTGTTTGCCTCCCCACTGGAAGACAAGCTTCATGCTGGTCAAAGCATGTAGTGGTGCTAGTATGGAAGAAAAATTAGCAATGACCTTCCTCCAGTACTATGCTGCTCCCAGAAAACTACTTTCTTCTGTAACTGATTTTGGTATTGGCCAATTCACAATGACCGAAACTTTAGAGTGGTCAATCTTTAGCTCACCTTCTCCAACTATGTGGCCCAAATACACTAAGGAATGTTTTCCGAATTTACATTTAGACGTCTTCAGATATAACCGTTCTTTTCTCATGATATTCAAAACTTTCCTCACATGCTTAACATGCTCTTCTCGTGATTTGTTGAATATCAAAATATCATCTAAATACAAAATTACAAACTCATCAAGAAATTATCTTAAAACATCATTCATAACTCTCATGAATGTATCTGGGGTGTTGCAAAGATCGAAAGGCATAACCAGGCACCCAAACAATCCCTGTTTGGTTTTAAAAGAAATCTTCCAAATACCCTGCTCAGCTATTCTAACTTGATGATATCCACTTCTCAAGTCTAATTTAATGAAATACTTTTCATTCTTCAATTGATCTACAAAATCATCTATTCTTGGCAGTGGGTATCAGTTCTTTATTGTAATCTTATTCAAAGCTCGATAATCTACACACATGCGCGAGGTTCCATAATTTTTGGGTACCAAAACAATTGATGAACCACATGGCAAAGTATATCGATGAATTACACCTTTATCCAACAATTCCTAGACTTCTTTCTTTATTTCTAAACTTTCCAAAATTGACATTCAATACATACTAATGTTTGGGAGTGGACAGTCACGTTGTAGCTGTATTTCATGCTTAATTCCCCTTTTTGGTGGCAATCCTTTTGGTTCTCGAAATATGTCTCCAAATTGATTGAACACATCAACCAATTCAACTTTCAGCTTCACATCACATCGTGCAAAAGATTCCTGCTCTGTTTCATTCTTCTGCTTGGTCATAAGGAGCACAAGACTCTTAATGGGATTAACTAGTCGCTTCATTTCCACGGCACTTGCTAAAGACAGGCTAAGCTTCATGCAATGGGCTCTCACAATATACTCCACTCCATCTTTGAACAAATTATATTTGTTCTCAAATCGGTGGAAAACAACTTTCCTGTCATACAATTACAGGCTTCCCAACACAATCCCAGAAATATTCAATGGCACAACATCTAATTCGACTTCATCAATGAAATTGGCAGTGATTGAAAACCTGAAAATGCATTTCCATGTGACCTGAAAATTGATATGCTTGGTTATCCAACCCAACAGATACAGTTTACGATGAGGCACAGTTTCCAGATTCAATTTCTTGACCAAATCCGCAGAAATTAAGTTGGCTTGAGATCCATTGTCAAACAACAAATCGACTTTTGTATGTTTGGAAATAACTCGGATATGGAACAACTCGATTCAATTTTCCTTATTTTAAACGTTGTGGGAGTTATTTGTTGCGTTGGTGCTTGCCACGGCTTCCTCTTTGCTTTATTTTGCCACGACTTTTCCCTTAGTGACTGCGACTGCAATCTTGGTTTCATCTCCTGAGTTGAAACCCAAATCTTTTTGTGCAGCAGCAATTGTCCTCTATTTCCCTTTATTGTTAAATTTCGTAGGTCTTAATTCAAGATGAAGCTTCCAACAATGCACTTCATCATTTCTCTCTTTGGAATAATTCTTGCACATGGGTTTCTCCCCTTCTTTCTTAACAAAAGCATTTTTCTTCTACTTTCCTTTAAATTTATTCCCTTTTTCACCACTTTGAAATGGCTTCTTCTTACCTTATTCCTGTACATTTTTCATTCTTGCTTAAAGGTGTGTAGCTTTAACATAGACCTCATCAAGATTCATGGGACTAAACATAAGAATAGTATGTCAAAGGTAGCTATGCAACCCTCCTATGTATTTCCGCACAGTATCTTGTGATTGTAAGTCTACTCCTAATATAAGAGCTCTTTTCCTAAACACTTGAGTATACTCTTGCACATTTTGACCTTTTAACAGTCTGAAATTTTGCCAATTCATGATAGCTTTTTTCTTATGAGCTAAAGGGTAGAACTATCATTTTATAGCAGCAATGAAATCAAACCAAGTAATAGAGATCTTACCATGTTTTTTGATCTCACCTCGAGTCCTTGATTCCCACCATACAAGTGTTGCACCCTCCATTCTCAATGAAGCCAACAAAATTTTGATATCATCCTCTTGAAGGTTCTAAATTCTAAAATACAGCTCCAACTGGAGAATCTAGTTATCCAGCTTCTTTGCATTAACTTCACCATTGTACATAGGCAACTCGAATTTAACATCAAGCTTTAGAAAAGGTGATTTACCAATCCCTTTTGAAGAATGATGATGAGTATGAGTAGCGGTGGTATTAGTGGAAGAGTGTGAAGATGCTTTCGAAGAAGAAGATGAAGAAGATGGTGGAGATGGTGGAGGTTTTCCTCCACTCCCATTACCTCTTTTTCCATTATCTCCTCCTGAAGAGCCCTCTCCATTATGAGGCTTGGAACTTTCTCCCTACAATCTGCTATTCCTCTCTTCATAAAGGACCTTCACCATCTCTGTCATATCAAAGAAAGCCTTTCTGAAGGTCTTCTCATCTTCTGTCATGATAGGTTCTCCTTCATGAGACATGGTCTCTGAAGACTCAACTACAACTTCTACAACTTGAGGATGTACTGGTGTAGAAGACTTTGGCAACCTTGCTCTTCTTCCACTTGACCCAATTTCAGGGATTTCAACTAACTTCCCTTCTCCTCTTTTGAGTTTTAACCTTGTAAGCATGACATAAACTTGCAAACAATTAAATCCTTCTTTCACAAAGAAAATCTAGTAAGCAAAAACCAGTGCTCTGATACCAACTTGATCTGAAATGGAGCAAATTAGTAATGTTGTGCTAATTCCCCATTCATAATAAAACACAAGATTCTTATCATTTTCTTTTCAAGTGTTGAAGGATTCAATACTTTTCCTTAATTAACTAATTCCCATGAGAGTTTCATATGTAAATGTTATGAACAATTTAATATAAAAACATAGGTTGAACATCAACAATATAACAACAAAGAAAATCAAAATATAACACACAACAAGCACATGATAAATGAGTTCACCCCTCTTGGGCTATGTCTCCTTGGTCCAGCTTTGAATGGCTTAGGCCACTCTATTATGCTCAAATTACAACAAAAGTGTGCTTACAATGCTCAGATGCCTCTGAAACATGTCTCAATGAGTTAAAAATACTAAAAAATGGCTATCTCTAACCTCCTTTTGCATTCAATTTGGATAAGAACTGAAGAAGTTATGAGTTCTCCCAGTTCTTCCACTATTTGTTCCATAAATTGCTCCAAAACTGACCAAAACCCCCATTTCCACTCCAAAATATGCTAATGGAGCGAGAAATTTGCCGCACGGTAGGCTATATCCTATCAACTATATCACAAATCACAATCAGCAAGTGTTGTGGGCTCTTAGGTTCTGTGAATAGAAAATAGGTGATTTCCAATTGCGATATTGTAGACCCGGCAGGATATTAAATCGCAACCTATAGTGGCATCGTATTCAGGGACTATCACATTTCTCAATTGGCGTAAAATCCCAACAGATGGTCTTGTAAACATATCAAAATGTTGTGATTTCGATATCGTAGACCCGCTGAGGATATTTAACTGTAACATATAAAATCCTGCTTCTAGGGTCCATCGCTTATCGCAATTGGAGAAGTTCAGCAGCCCAAGGTCTTGTTAACACGACAAAACACTATGATTCGATATTGGCAGTACCGACAGAAGCTTAAAATATGACATATAAAATCTCACATCTGGGTAATTTATCGTATCACAACTTGGTAACTTCTAGGGGCCGATTCTGACTTCTTCCCCCCTCGTCGATCTGTGATTGCAATATGTGATGGTCTTATCGCATCGCAACCTTGAACCTACCTAGGCTGATTTGTAACACTTTTCTACATTGTGACAGTGATTTTAGAAATGCGGGGACCAATGGCAGCCTACCACTTGGTTCCTCATCATTCGCTGAAGACCTTGCCACCTCATCCAAATCCTTCCATGTAGACAAGTCAAACTTGAACTTTGACTTTCTCTAACTTACGAACTTGGATTTGAGTACCGTTCACACCATTGGATTCTGAGTGACAAGCTCTTCAATTTGAAGCTGAGTGTGACAAGATTATGACACTTTGATTTTTGAGCATAATTTTTCAACTAATATTTTGATCTACATGATGTGAACCACAACAAAAGGTACGCATTGCATTTTTATATTTAGAACCTAATCAGTTTGTATGGTATCGATTAATTTTTTCTCGTAACACACTTGTAACTTGGTCAATTTTTACGGAAGAAATGATAGCACATTATGAGGATACAAAGAGCAACACCTTCTTTAGCTAATTGATAAATCTCAAACATAAGGGTTTAAAGCTGGAGAACATTGAGGACTTGCAAAAGTTAAATATCAAGGTAATTGATATTCCAGAGGATCATAGGATTGATGTCTTCATAGGGACTTTTAAGGATAACATCGAACATGAGGTTCGCCTTTGGGAACCTGATTCATTGGAGAAGGCATTCAAGGTGGCAAGAAGAGTTGAAAGAAAAATTAAGGCAACAAGGAAGTCTACCACTCACAACTATAAAGATGGAAGTGTTGTTTCTCCTAGCCTTTCACAACCTACAAGGTTGACACCACAACTATTGAAGGAAAAAATAGCAAAAGGGATTTGTTACAGTTGTGATAGAAAATACACTAAAGGTCATAAGTGTGTTGAGAAGAAATTATTTTACATAGATTGTGAAGAGGAGAAAGAAAAGGAATAAGAAAGATCAAAGGAAGAGGATATAAACTAAGAACCAACCCTAAAGAAAGAAGAAATGAATCATATGATATATTGTTATGCATTGGCAGGAATTACCACTCCTCAAACTCTCAAGATAAAAGGGTATATCAAGAAGAAAAAGGTAATAGTGTTGATTGATTTAGGTAGTACCCATAATTTTATTCATTGTAAGATAGCCAAGGAATTGAATTCATCCAACACCAGAGTGTCAAGTGATGGTTGCAAATGGAGGAACTATAAATTTCTCTGGAAAGTGCCATAATATCAAGCTAACCATGGGTAAATATGTATTGAATAGTCTAATGCTTTCCATTCCAATGGGTGGTGTTGATGTTGCACTAGGATTCTAATGGTTACAATCTTTGGGGATGATAACTTTTAGTTTTAAACTACCCTTCTTGAAATGCTTTTGGGAAGGAAAGGAAATTGAATTAAGTGGTATCACAAGGAAAACAAGGAAGATAGTCAACTCTAATGGTATAATTTTTTTTTGAAGAAAGAACAACAGGGCATAATTGCATATTTATGCTCACTAGAGATTCAAACATCAAAATCATCTATTTCTCCAGATCTCCAAAAAAATTTGGAAAATCTATTATGAAACCAGCTCAAGAAAAAGATAGAAAAGATAAATCAACACCTTAGAATTTAGCCTCTTCGAGGGGGCAAACTCCTTTACAATACATAAATGAACAATTCTTGGCTGATTCAAATGACAAAACCTCCTTTCTATATATAGGAGTATAATGAGTCACAATATAACCCATCCGACCTAACAATAATAATATAAAGCCACAAAAAAAACAATAGAGGGATTCTATGGGGCACAGTAATAACAATATGGCGATAATAGGGGCACAACAATATTAATAAGGGGTACAACTACAATAGTAATGGGGTAATCACTAGTATTATAGGGACCCAACATGCCCCTCTCCTTCAAAAAATTGTTGTCCTCAACGCTTGAGAAGTTCTGGATGCTTCTGTATAAAATTCTCATCCTCCCATGTGGAATCTTCAGTTGATAAGTTCTTCCACTTGATAAGATACTCCGAAATTGATCGATTTCGTAGCTGTCGAGTTCTTGTTTCTGTGACTGCTTTCGGTTCCAATATAATTTTTCCTTCCTCGTCAAGTTCTGGCAATATTTTTTGAACTGAGAGCTTGTCGCCTATAACCTTCTTTAAACATGAAACATGGAAAACTGGGTGCAACCGAGAAGTTGCAGGAAGCTACAATTTGTATGCCATAGTACCAATCTTTTGCAACACCTTGTATGGACCATAATACCTTGGTGATAATTTATTATCCTTCTTAGCTTGCTTGAGGGACATTTGCTTATATGGTTGTAGCCGTAGGAACACCCAATCACCTACATCAAAACTTCTTTCGCTACGATGTTGATCTGCCTGTTGTTTCATTCTATTCTGTGCCAACACGAGGTTATCCTTTAAGAGTTGGAGCACTTGTTGTTGATGTTCGATGTGATGTTCCACTGCTTGAACCTTAGAATTTTCTCTTAAATATGATGTGATGGATGGTGGCTAATACCCATAAAGTTCCATAAATGGGGTCATTTTTGTTGCTGTATGGAAGGAAGTGTTATACCACCATTCAACCAGAGATGACCATTTGACCCATTGTGTCTGTTTATCAGATACAAAGCAACGAAGATAGCCTTCCAAACATTTTTTTTCTATCTCATTTTGCCCATCATATTGAGGATGATAAGATGAGCTATGAGCTAACTAAGTACCAAGACAAGAAAATAATTCTGTCCAAAAATTTCCAGTGAAAATGGGATCTCTGTCACTTACAATAATCTTTGGGTTTCCATGTAGCTTTTAAATTGTTTCCATAAATGCAGTAGAAACTGTACTGGCTTTAAATGGATGTGATAATGCACAAAAGTGTGCATACTTGGTAAGTCTGTCAACTACGACCATGATGACACTCTTTCCCTCAGACTTGGGTAAACCTGTGATAAAATCCATTGAAACCTCCTCCCAACGTTGGCTTGGAATGGATAAAGGTTGTAATAGTTCCGGTGTCTTAATTGTTTCAACTTTATTTTGTTGGCAAACCAAACATTCTGCCACAAACTTTGAATATCTGATTTAAGTCCATCCCAAAAAAATTCCTTCTTAGCCCTGTGGTAAGTTTTTAATAATCCTGAGTGCCCGCCTAAGGGAGAAGTGTGCAATTCCATAAGAATCTTTTGTTTTAGCTGGGAATTCTTACAGAGGTATAAGCGATCTTTGTACCATAACGAATCATTTTTCCAGCTAAATGTATCAGACATATTGGAATCTTGTTGTAACTTTCGAATAAGTGCCCACACTTCTTCGTCATTATTCCATTCCTCCCTTGATTCGTTTATCCAATCTGGTTGAATAATAGAAATGGCACACAAAAATGCTTCCACATCCTCATCCTTCCGTGAGAGTGCATCTGCCACCACATTTTTCTTCCCTTTTTTGTAGATGATTTCAAAGTCATAACCCAACATCTTTGTGACCCACTTTTGTTGCTCTTCAGAGGATAACCTTTGCTCTAAAAAGTATTTAAGGCTATCATTATCCGTTTTTACCTTGAAGTGTCTTCCCATTAGGTAGCGTCGCCATTTCTTAAGTGCATGGAGTATTGCCAACATTTCCTTCTCATAAATAGCTTTGTATAAAAACTTTCCCTTGATTGGACGACTTTCAAAAGCAATGGGTCTTTCATATTGCATTAAAACAACACCAATTCCATTTCCTGAAGCATCACATTCCACAATAAAGGTTTTTGTGAAGTTTGGTGTAGCTAAGACCGGTGCTTGGCACATTGCCTCTTTAAGATGTTTGAATGCCTTTGTTGCTTCTGGAGTCCATGAAAATGCATATTTCTTCAATAATGTTGTTAGAGGTGTTGCTATTCTCCCATAATTCTTAACAAACTTGCGATAATACCCTGTCAACCCAAGAAATCCTCGCAGATGCTTTATGGATGTGGGAATTTTCCATTCCTTAATGGCTTTAATTTTGCTAGGGTCTACCATAACTCCTTCATGAGATACAATATGACCCAGATATTCCACCTCTTGTACTCCAAAGAAACATTTGGAGCTTTTTGCATATAATTGTTTCTCCTCCAATAGTTGTAGCACCCTGTCAACATGTTCAACATGATCCTTCCAAGACTTGTTGTAGATTAGTATATCATCAAAAAATACTAACACAAATTTTCTAAGGAATGGTTTGAAAATTGAATTCATCAAACCTTGAAATGTTGAAGGTGCATTGGTAAGGCCAAAAGGCATGACCAAAAACTCATAATGACCCTCATGAGTTCTAAATGTTGTTTTCGGAATGTCTCCAGTCTTCATTCTGATTTGATGATATCCTGAACGAAGATCCAACTTGGTGAAGTAAACTGATTCATGCAATTCATCCAGTAATTCATCAATGACAGGAATGGGAAACTTATCTTTAATAGTGAGCTTGTTGAACTCCCTATAATCCGGACACATGTGCCATGATCCATCCTTCTTGTGCACCAATACTACTGGAGTAGAGAAAGAAATTTGACTCGGTTGAATTATACCAGCCTCTGGCAATTTCTGCAACCATATGTTCAATTTCACTCTTTTGGGCATAGGGATATCTGTACGACCTGATGTTTGGAGGAACACTTCCTGGAATCAGATGAATAGCATGATCATGATCACGAATAAGTGGGAGACCTTTGGGAGTCTCAAATAACTTGGAATGATTGTCCAAGACTTTTTGGAGATCTGGAGAAATAGATGATTCCAATGTGGAAACATCTAGAGAATATAATTGTGCAATTACACCTCTTTGTTCCTTTTTTAGAAGCTTTGTCATACCCTTAGAGCTGATTATCTTTCCCGGTTTCCCTGCAATACCCCTTAATTCAACTTCCTTTCCTCCCACAGAAAATTTCATGAAAATTTCTTCAAAAATTAAAAGCTATTGTACCCAAGGATTGTAGCCATTGGACTTCTAGTACAACATCATCACCTGCCATTGGAATGGAAAGCATTGGGCTAGTCAATACATATTCTCCCATTGATAGCTTGATATTATGGCACTTTCCCTAGCAATTTATTGTTCCTCCATTTGCAACCATCACTTGACACTCTGGTGCTGGATATAAGAAGCAATTCAATTCTTTTGCTACCTTACAATGAATAAAATTGTGGGTACGTCCTGAATCAATCAACACTATTACCTTTTTCTTCTTGATTTGTCCTTCTATCTTGATGGTTTGAGGAGTGGTAATTCTCGCCAATGCATTACAAGATATGGTCGGATTCATTTCTTCTTTATATAGGCTTTGTTCCTGGAGTATATCCTCTTCTTTTGACCATTCTTGCTCCTTTTCTTCTTCCTCTTCACAATCTATGTAGAATAATTTCTTCTCAGCACACTTATGACCTTTAGTGTGTTTGCTATCACAACTGTAACAAAGCCCTTTTGCTCTTTTTTCTTCCAATTGTTGTGGTGTCAACCCTATAGGTTGTGGAAGACTAGGGGCAACAACACTTCCATATTTATAGTTGTGAGTGGTGTGCTTCCTGTTTGCCATAATTTTGCTTTCCATTTTTCTTGCTAACCTGAATGCCTTCTCTAATGAATCAAGTTCCCAAAGGCGAACATCATGTTGGATATTATCCTTTAAAGTCCCTATGAACACATCAATCTTATGCTCCTCTAGAATATTTTTTACCCTTATGTTCAATTTTTGGAACTCCTCAATGTGCTCCATTATTGAGCCCTTTTGTTTGAGACTTATCAATTGGCTAAAAAAAGTGTTGCTTTTTGTATTCTCATAATGTGCTGTCAATTCTTTCGTAAAAATTGCTCAAGTGATAATTTGTTTATGAGAGCAAAGCCATTGATAACATACAAACTGATTTGGTTCCAAATATAAAGTTGCAATACGTACCTTTTGTGTGTTTTGCACATTATTGAGATCAAAAAATTGCTCCATCTGTAATATCCATGTTGCGGGATCCTTGCCATCAAACTTTCTCATATCGATTTTTGGAATATGGTGGGTCTTCGATCAAACATTAGGGTCTACGGAATCATGATTAACATTTCTTTTGTTCTCATCATGAGTTTCCTTTACTACCCTTTCACCATTAGTAACCATTTCTTGTAGCAACTTATTCATATTTATCTTCAATTCTTCCATGTATGTCTTCAAATTTGTCTTCCAATCGTCCATATTAGCTTCCATGCCATTCATCTTAGCTTCCACGCCCTTTATCTTAGATTCCATGCCATTTATCTTAGCTTCTGTTAGCTTTTGTGAGACTGACATTTGTTGCACTTGGTCTTGTAATTTTGATATATCATGTAGCATTTCTTCCTCTTCTTCATGAGTCATGCTACTGCTTTCAGGTTGCTTACTAGGTGTCTTCATTTTCTTTCCTCTGTGCTTCAGCTACTGATAACAATGCTCTACTATGCCCTTTGAATTCCTTCAAAATACTTTTTCAAACCAAGCTTAAGCAAAAATTTAAAAAAATAAACACACCTTTTTTCACTTTGTAGGAGCTCGATATTGCCTCTGATGTATCTTTGTAATTTCTAATCATCCAATTCTGAAATTGCAACCTGTAGTATCCCTCTATGTCCTCTTTCCAATTCCACCAGTCTAATCCCAATTGGATTCTCCAAGGAATAGTTATGTCAAATCTCCCACAGTGACCTGATTATAGACTAGTTCAGTAGAGTGAAATTGTACGAAGTGCCACGTGTCCCTGTTTCAACCTTTGGCTCTGAAAAATATATACAAGAAACTACAGTCCATCCTATTTTTGTATATTTTTATGAAATTTCAATCCGATGCTCAGAGAGAAAGTTATGACGATTTTCCCCAGGTCACCTGTTTGGAATGTAATTCAGGAGTCTACGAAAAGACCAACTTCCTCAGATCATATCTCCACAAATATAGTGCGAAAAGCTCTAAAATTTGGATCCGAGATTCAGCGCGACGTCTTCTCAAATGGGTTTTATTTTTAGCTTTTGAAACGTCATAGAAAAAAGTTCTAGCGAAAATTCCACGATGACCTGTTTGGAGCAGCGAAACCCTAGAATCCAAAGCTCTGATACCAAATGTTATGAAACCGCTCAAGAAAAAGATAGAAAAGATAAATCAACGCCTTAGAATTCAGCCTCTTCGAGGGGGCAAACTCCTTTACATTACATAAATGAACAATTCTTGGATGATTCAAATGACAAAACCTCCTTTCTATATAGGAGTATAAGGAGTCACAATATAACCCAGCCGACCTAACAATAATAATATAAAGCCACAAAAATAATAATAGAGGGATTCTATGGGGCACAGTAATAACAATATGGGGATAATAGGGGCACAAAAATATTAATAAGGGGTACAACTATAATAGTAATGGGGTAATCACTAGTATTATAGGGACCCAACAAAATCATTCCAAGGTATTTGAGACTCTAAAAGGCATCCCACCTATTCATGATTATTATCATTATATTCACTTGATGTCGAGAAGTGTTCCTCCAAACATCAGCTTGTACAAATATCCATATGCCCAAAAGAGTTAAATTGAATGTATGGTTGCAAAAATGCTAGAGGTTGGTATAATTCAACCTAGTCAAAGTTCTTTCTCTGCTCCAGTAGTATTTGTGCATAAGGATGGATCATGGTGTATGTGTCCAAATTATAGGGAGTTAAACAAACTCACTATTAAAGATAAATTTCCCATTCTTGTCATTGATGAATTCTTGGATGAATTACATGGGGAAATTTACTTCACCAAGCTGGATATTCGTTTAGGATTTCATCAAATTACAATAAAGACTGAAGACATTCCCAAAATAACATTCATAACTCATGAACGTTATTATGAATTTTTGTTCATGCCTTTTGGCCTTACTAATGCACCTTACACATTTCAAGGTTTAATTTATTCCATTTTCAAACCCTTTCTTAGAAAAATTGTGTTAGTATTTACAACAAGTCTTGGAAGGATCATGTTCAACATGTTGACAGGGTGCTCAAATTATCAAAGGAGAAACAACTATATGCAAAAAACTCCAAAAGTTTCTTGGGAGTATAGGAGGTAGAATATTTTGGTCATATTGTATCTCATGAGGGTGTTAAAGTAGACCCTAACAAAATTAAAGCCATTAAGGAAAGGAAAATACCCACAACTTTAAAGCATCTTCAAGGATTTATCGGGCTAACAGGATATTATTGCAAGTTTGTTATGAATTATGGGAGAATAGTAGCACCTCTAACAACATTACTGAAGAAAGATTAATTTACTTGGAATTCAGAAGAAACTAAGGCCTTTGAACATATTAAAGAGGAAATGTTCCAAGCATTGGTTTTAGCTACACCAAAATTCACAAAGACATTTATTATGGAATGTGATGCCTTAGGAAATGGAATTGGTGTTGTTGTAATGCAAGAAGGAAGACCCATTACTTTTGAAAGTCATCCAATCAAGGGAAGGTATTTACATAGACCTATTTATGAGAAGGAAATGTTGGCAATGCTGCATGCACTAAAGCAATGATAGCCTTACCTAATGGGAAGAAACTTCAAGGTAAAAATAGATCACGCTAGTCTTAAATAATTTTTGGAACAAAGATTATCTTCAGAAGAGCAGAAAAAATGGGTCACAAAGATGTTGGGTTATGAACTTGAAATCATTTACAAAAAAGGGAAGAAATTTTTTGTTACAAATGCACTCTCAAGAAAGGATGAGGATGTGGAAGCATTGGTCTGTGCCATTTCTATTATTGAACCTGATTGGATATTTTGAATCAAATGATGAATGGAAGAATGACAAAGAGGTGTGAACACTCATTCAAAAGTAGCACCAAGATCTGCTACATTTATCTTGAAAAATGATTCATTATGGTATAAAGATCGCTTATATCTTTGTAAGAATTCTCAACTCAAACAAAATATTCTTTTGGAATTGCACACCTCCCCCTTAGGAGGGAACTCAGGGTTTTTAAGAACTTAGCACAGGGTCAAGAAGGAATTTTTTTGGGATGGCCTTAAATATCATATTCAGAAGTTTGTGGCAGAATGTTTGGTTTACCAAAAAAATAAAGTTGAGATAATTAAGACCTCGGGTCTGTTACAACCTTTATCCATTCTAAGTCAATGTTGGGAGGAGGTCTCAATGGATTTTATCATAGGTTTACCCGAGTCTGAAGGAAAGAGTGTCATCATGTTGGTATTTGATAGAATTACCAAGTATGCACAATTTTGTGCATTATCTCATCCTTTTAAAGCCAATACAATTGTTATTGCATTTATCGAAATAATTCAAAAGCTACATGGAAACCCAAATATTATTGTAAGTGATAGAGATCCCATTTTCAATGGAAATTTTTGGACTAAATTATTTTCTTGTCTTGGTACTCAATTAGCTTGTAGCTCATCTTATCACCCTCGATCTGATGGGAAAACTGAGATAGTGAACAAATGTTTGGAAGGATATATTTGTTGCTTTGTATCTGGAAAAAAAAAACACAATGCGTCAAGTGGTTACCTTTCACTAAACGGTGGTATAACACTTCATTCCATACTTTAGCAAAAATGACCCCATTTATGGCACTTTATGGATATCATCCACCATATATCACATCATCTTTAAGAGAAAATTCTAATGTTTAAGCAGTGGAAGACCACATCGAGCATCAAAAACAAGTTCTCCAACTCTTAAATGATAACCTCTCTCTCACGCAAAATTGAATGAAACAACAAGCATATCAACATCTCGATGAAAGAAGTTTTGATGTAGGCAATTTGGTATTTTAAAGGATACAACCATACAAACAAATGTCCCTCAATAAAGTTAAGAAGTATAATAAATTATCACCCAAGTATTATGGTCCTTACAATGTGTTGCAAAATATTGGTACTATGGCATACAAATTGTAGTTGCCTACTTCCCGAGTACACCCAATTTTCCATGTTTCCTGATTAAAGAAGGTTATCGACAATAAGCTCCTAGTTCAAACAATATTTCCAAAACTTGACGAAGAATTAAAAATCATATTGGAGCTTGAAGTAATCACAGAAATAAGAACTTGAAAACTACGAAATTGATCAATTTTAGAGTATATCATTAAATGAAAGAACTTACCCACTGAAGATTCGACATGGGAGGATGATAATTTTATACAAAAGCATCCAAAACTACTCAAGCATTGAGGAAAACACTTTTTTGAAGGAGAGGGGCATGTTAGATCCCTTATTTTTATTATTAGTGTAGCCCCCCTATTGTTTATGTTGTGCCCATGTAGCCCCCACATTGTTATTGTTGTGCCCCATAGAATCCCACTATTATTATTATTGTGCCCTTACATTATTATTGTTATGTAGGCTCTAATTATATTGTGACTCCTTAGACTCTTATATATACCAAGGAGGTCTTTTCATTTGTATCATCCAAGAATTGTTAATTTATGTTATGTAAAGGAGGTTTACCCCTTGAACAGGTTATTTCTCAAGTCGTTGATCTATATTTTCTTATATTTTGTGATTTGGTTACATAAAACAAGATTGTCATCAAGCTTTAGGGGTAAAAGGTATGCAAACGTCTTATACTCCCTCTCAATTTCTGAAAGCACAATAGAGGCTAGATCTAGGTAAATTTAGTGAATGGTCCACCCCTATATCTATGTAGATCTTATGGGATTCACTTTGGATAACATGGGAGTGATAAATGAATTTTTTTACCAGTATTGTTAATGCTACCATGTGGTGGAATGCTCTTTCGTGACTCCATTAGATCCATCCTCTCTAAATATTGATTGTAATACTTAGAATTTGGTATACTATGATGAATTTTAATATGAAGTAAATTTATAATCAAGGAGTTTGATTTCATCCGATGGATGAAGAGAATGTCATAATTTGCTTAGAAATTTACACCAAAAAAATACAATTTGATGCTATGATGCATGATTCGATGAGAAATATGCAACCATGAATTTTATCATGGATATATACATATCAAGAGCCATGACATAATATAGGGATCTAGGTATGCATACTAGAATATTACTAGGCCATGGGAAAGGAAAATTATTAAAGGACTCATTAATTTTCATTGATGTAACCCTCCCATAACTCATCGTGATCTCTAGTGTGATAACATATTCATAAAATAGAAACACAAGTGTGTTCAAGATGAGCCTTGAACTAGCCTACGTTATGCATGTGACAAAAAAAACTTTTGGAGTTCAATTATGGGGAATTTAGGATGAATTTGATCCACATATTATTGATGGGAAACATAATGAGTTGGTAAACATGTATTTGTTCAATATGTGAATGTTGGAGATGGAGACAATGGAATGTAAATACAAATAATGTAGGAGCATGGTACAGATATTTGAGATAAGTAAGGAAGGGAAAAACCCTTAAGTATTAAAGAGAGTAAAGGTTCTTGTGTCCCAAGACTTGATTAAGAAATGCTTTGAACTGTAAGGGAGGAGGTTGTTGGCTTCTATGTTGTTACAACATCAATTGTTTTTTAAACTAGAATGCAACAACATGCTAATGGATTAGTGGATTCCAAAACCAATGATGTGGATTTAACTACCCATGAGCATAGTTCAATACCAAAGTGTAAACAACAAACCTTTGAATATTTTTTCATTAAGAAAACACAATATTTTATAGCTTAACATCAAGAAACTAAGTCAAACAATTAGGATATAAAATCTCAATTAGATACTATGAACTTGCAACTAAGCACTATAATAAAGATAATTAGAAATATGATCTCCACTATTTAATGAGAATAGGAAACAAAAAGGATTCATCACACCAGCCCACAAGAACAATCTCCTAATATTAGTAATAATGTGATATGTCAAACATGTGTATCCCTATTAAGTAGTAATATTAGGGAATTACAATTTCTTGTATAAACTACACAACTCCACATAATTTGACTAGTCATTAGTATAGGAAACTCAATCATAGACACCCAACCATAACTAATAAAATGTATACTTGGAGGGTCTCAACATTTTGGTGGGAAAATGAAACAAGGAATTGGACAAACTCCTTGATTTTAGGAACAAAGTTTTGGAGGTGGTTCCAAAGTTGGGAACCTCACTAGGTAAGGATGAGGATATCAAAAATGGTGGTGGAAGTTGACTTGAGGATGAGTTAGAAAATGTAGTCAAGGCTTATTGGTACCATATTTTTGAATTCTCGAATGACAAGCTATGGTAGTGGGAAAGGATAAGGTGGTGTAGGATTAATGACTAGGAAAATAGTAGTTATGTCATATGGAGTAGATATTATTAGTAGCACTAAAGAAAGAATGAAATCATACTAAGCGGGTCATAGTGTAGGTGACCAAATAAAAATGTGGTAAAAAGATAAAGAGACAGATGGCTAAAAAAGGATTATGTAACAATGAATTCATCAGGTTAGGGTTGGAAAAATATTAATGACTTTGAACATTTTCAACAACCTTCCAGTTCCGTCAAGTGAAACACCATATAATGGAAAGGGTTAGGAATGATGGGATTTGGTTATTAGTTGGTTTTGGGCAATTATCATTATTGTGTATATATTGATTATTATTATCACAGGCACTATGGGGTGGAAACTACAATAGGGAGTTTTAGTTGGTACCAATAACTATATCTTTAGGTTGCACCCTTGATCCTCTAATGGTTGATTTATTGGTTCATATTAAATATTAATGATATGTAGTCCCTAGTTAAATTTTTTATTGTCTTTCCTTTAAATGTTGATGATGTATTCTATAACTGTTCCTAATCTATGTTCATGAATGAATGTAATTCCCTTAAATTTAGGTTGCAAGTTTGAGTAAGATGGAGGTTAATTTGTATTTATCCTTTGATTATGGAATACCTTGATATAGTTATGATATGATGAACTAAGCATAGTATAATAATTATGGTGTAAGTATCATGATTGGTTTGGTGCCAATGCTAACAATCATTTTGTATGAGCCTTGTATAAGCTTTAGTCTTAGCATAGTCCCATCGTTCATATATCAACAATAGTGCACAATAACTCAAAGAAACCCAACTATGACTAGAAGAAATGACTTTAAAATGAACTCTACCTTGAAACAATTTCTTTGAATAAATGGATCCAACCCATTGGGCTAACAAACAAAACTTATATCTTTCTTGGTAAGGAATTATATGCATTGTTATGATTTATCTAAGTTAAAATAGAGTGTGCATAGTGCAATGCAATGAATATATGTAGGACATTGATAGTTTGTAGAATGATTTCGAATAATTAATCAACACCAAACCAAGATGATTCAAAAACACAAAACCAACAAAGTTGCTTGATCTATGCATATTGTTATGAATATAAAATAGTAAAAATTGTAGAAATGATCTTAGTTATGTAGTGAGGAATTGTTGAATGCAAGTTGTTTAAAGACATAACTATAAGCATTGGTTCAACATAAGTATATAGAAAAACCCATAAAACTCATTTTCTATTATCTTAGAGATTTACATGTAATTGTGATTGCATACAAAAATAAATGGATGATTAAAAGATCAATGAATGTTGTCCCTGAAAATCAATCTCATGCACACTAAATGAGGATAATCATTGCCTTGTCCTTTGATATTAGGTTGGTCATGCATGTGTTGAATTGGATAAACTTGATTAATCAATGTTGTCCCTAATAACCACCTCATACATAGTGAATAATAATGATCGTTACTTTGTTCATTGAAATTAAATTAATCATGCTTATGGTGAATTGGTTAAACTTGATTACAAATGTATATTGTAGGTTGGCTCAATCAAATTTGATCACCCAATCTATCTTAATGTAATGCCTTTAGGTCGTGACATTCATATGATGCACTGAGTTGTTATTGGGTGCTACGATGCATCTACTAATTAAACAGTGCCAAGAAAATTGAAATTAATTGTAAATTGTTTAGGGCAACAAAAGTTTGACATTGATTGTACTCTTGAGTTTTGTCGTGTTTAACGATACATTAAATTATAATGTGAATTGTGTAAGTGAATATTAAATGTGATATCCTTTATTACCTAATAAATAGCTTTAATAAAATGATAAATAAAAAATATATAAATACACACCTCTTAAACCAAATAAAAAAAATAACTCATATGTTTAAATTAAAATTACCCTTTATGTAAATCAAATATATACCTAAATTAAAAATTACCCTTTGCTTTATATAATAAAATATATAAAATAATTATAATAAACTTAGATTACTCATAATGATGTGAGATTTAGATCTCTTAAACCCTACAATAAATGTTGTTCATCCCTTTCTTCAAGGGTACTTGTGATAAACTTAACTTATAATAAGGTTAACTCTTTCCAATAAAGAAAGCGAAAGATAGGATAATTGCCATGTGGGGGTTTAGATACATGCATATTAAATGTCATTTTGGAATATAGAAGTTTTATAGAGAAAGGGCCCAAT
>CM062819.1:1300360840-1300442026 GCA_031772625.1 Pinus tabuliformis
AGTTTTGGTGAGGGTTAGATGTGTTTTGATATATTAATTTTTATTTTTATGTGTTGAATATTTGATATTTTTTTATCATAAATTATTGTGTTTTTTTATTGTAATTTTTATGTTTTTTTAACTAGAGTTTAGGTAGTTAGTTTTAATGTGTTTGAAATATTAATTTTTATTTATTATGTGTTTAATATTTGATATAACTTTATCATGTATATAGTTATTGTGGGTAGTTAGTTTTAATGTGTTTGAAATATTAATTTTTATTTATTATGTGTTTAATATTTGATATAACTTTATCATGTATATAGTTATTGTGCTCTATGTGTTTTTATGTTTGGGGATTAATTTTAATGTGTTTTTTATATTAATTTCTATTTATTATGTGTTTAATATTTGATATTTTTTTATCCTGTATAATAGTTATTGTAATTTATGTGTTTTTTTTTTAAGTTTAGGCGGGGCTTAGCTTTAGTGTGTTGAAGATATTAATTTAAATGTATTATATGTTTAATATTTGATATTTTTATATCATGTGTATTGGTTATTGTAGTTTATATGTTTTTCCATTTTATCTGGGTTTAGGTGGAGTTAGCTTTAAGGTGGTGGTTATTTTAATCTATGTGAGTTTAGGTGTGGGGTAGTTTTAAGATGTTTGAGATATTAATTTCTATTTATTATGTGTTTAATATTTTATATTTCTCTATCATGTGTATTGGTTATTGTCATTTTTGTGTTTATCTTTTTTGTTTCATTTTAGGTGGGGTTAGCTTTAATGTGTTTGAGATATTAATTTTTATTTCTGTGTTTTTCTTTTTTGTTTCATTTTAGGTGGTAGTTAGCTTTAATGTGTTCCAGATATTAATTTCTATTTCTATTTCTATTTATTTGACAGTTGAACTGTTCACAATCTAAGTGCCCCAAGGGTTTTTGAAGGCGTTGAATCCATATATGCACTCAAAAAAACTAGTTTAAACAACACAAATCAAGATGTGGCTACAATTTTTTAGTCAAGAAATCAATCAGAAGCTCCAAAAAGTCACTTAAAGACTACTTCATTTTATTTTAAATATTAATAATTATTAAGTATATAGTAGGGATTTAACCTCCATGGAATATTCTAAAACATTCATAATAGTTTACACAAATCAAAGGTTGAGTTTTATCTCCAAAGTAATAATGTTCATTTTTTCCTTTTAATTAAAATAATTAATTAAAAAAATCCATATGAACTTGTGCTACATGAAGTGAGTTATGGTTTTTTTGGCATTTGGTATTGATAAGTCATGGTATTGGCCCATGATATTTTAACATACCATATTTATAGATTAAAAATCTGCATGTTAAGGTAACCCTAAATTTCCATGGTTAAGAATCTTGTTTCATGTTTTCTTAAATATAAGAGAGAGACTTATATAATACAACTTAAGTGAGTCTAATGGTTAAGAACATGTGTTTCCTCCTAAGAGGTCACAAGCTCAAAACCAGAGGGGGGTAGAGTATGTATGCCTTTGTAGACTTAGCAGTCAAATTGTTGGGCGGAGGTGGGTCCCTTGTCCCACAAACAAGGGGGTCTGATACACCAATTTGGTGCACTGAGGTGGGTCCCTTGTCCTACAAACAAGGGGGTCTCATACACCAATTTGGTGCACTGAGGTGGGTCACTTATCCCAAAACAAGGGGGTCTCATACACCAATTTGGTGAACGGAGGTGGGTCCCTTGTCCCACAAAAAAGGGGGTCTCATACACCAATTTGGTGTTTGACTTGGTCATGACCTTAAAATTAGATAATAATAATTAATATTTTTAGAATTTAAAATAAAGTTATAATTTAGTTAGTTTTTTTTTTTTTTTTCAGCAACTTGAGATGTATTATAAAATAAGTGTTATGATGCTTAGTATGGATTTCCATTTAATTTATATGGCTATGTAGTTGATAAATATTAAGAATATGTGTATATCTGGATTACATTTTGAGTAGGCATATTGATTAAGAGTATGTATTTCTACATAAGAAGTTACATGTTCAAATCTAACTAGGGTAGAGTATGTACACCATCCTAAAAATAAATAGAATATCAACAAGAATAAATAAATAAATAAAAATCATTTTAAATGGTTTAAAATTATTGAATATATATATATATATATATGAATGATTTTATTGTCTCAACATGGCTTCATACAAAACTAGATATCACTCTTTGAACTAAGTCTTGTCACAATCTACCACAAGGAATTTACCAATACCAATGACAATGGACAATCATATAGGTTTATCAAAATGTAAACAACTATTACTACTAAATTTATAATTGCTAAAATAATCTTAACTACTAAAAGTAAAAGACATAAGCCAAAAGGTTGTAGAGACATCAAGTATTTGATGAAGTGACTAGGGTGAGATCATGGGCATTGGTACTCGATATTGATGGAGGTTTCATGCCACATTAGAGATGGCCTTGTATGTGAGTTATCCAAGCATATAGATAGACGAGACAAAAGAAATGGTGGCATTGAACTCGTTGAATTTCATTCAAAAAGGAGATGATGTCATTGTGGTCCCCATGTTTTTACTTCAGGACCTTTCCTAAGAGTGCCTTCATTTTCAAGTGGAGGGTAGCAAAGTTAAGGTTTGGCTCTGTCTTCCCCTATTATACCGATGGTTAGGAAACTGATTAGCTACTTCGGCTTGGATTTTGGAATCAAAGTAAGGTTGTCAATCATTAGCGGTCAAGGCTTCAAGTTGGCATATTTCCTGTTGTATTTTCGGGGGTTGGAAGAGTGGAAAATAGCTACAACATTTTGTGCTTGGGATTGAGATCGAAAATGCCTTGAGAACTTTTTCCACCAAACCTCCGACAATAACGCATCCTCTGGTGGGGCAAGGTATGTTGGGCCACAACAAGCCAAAGCGAGGACGACCCCTAGAATACAAATAAACCAAGAAGACTGTAAGACAAAATACGAAGTGACAAGGTTTCCCAATAAATACTTCGCTTCCAAGGATGTTTGGAGAAGACTATAGAAAAATGAGACACTGGTTTAATGGAGATGGAGGGACTCCAGGAAAGGTTTGACAACCACAAGAAACTGAAAACACCAATACATGTGCACATAACCAAGGTACTATGAAGACTATGAACTAAAAACCACACAACAAAAGCTATCAAATTGAAAGAGTTGAAGGAGGTGTAGAGGTTAGACATAAAATGGATTATCGAACAATGGTCGACCCACAGAGCTTGGAAATGCTTTAGGTTGACAACAAGCCTTCACAAGTCACTGCCCCCTGCTTGAGCTTATGTTATAACCGCCACAAATGTTCAAGGGGTTACCTCCTTAGTCATTGTATTTCTTCTCCTCTCATGGATGTTTGACACTAATGTATCCTTGGCAATTGTTGAGGGGGGGTGAATCAATAATTGTATATTTCCCATTTTTATCTCAACTTAATTTTATTTCTTCTATTATCTTCTTATGCAGCTAATGGCTTATGTATATATTCAATTATTAATTGGTTTTTTTGTAGTTACCACAGAGAGACATTTTCATATCTACTTATTCACAATTCAAGAGCATTGACATAACATTAAAAAAGAAATACATGAAGACACCATATATAAGTGGGAACACATAAGGGAGGAAACCATGATTTTTTGGATGCAAATGATGTGAAGGCAAACTCCTACTCCCCTATTACATATATTCTTATGTCTGCTCCAACCTACAAGAGGCTACTACCTCAAGGATTCTCCAACTCCCACAAAATTTTCTGCAAGTTACAACCCACAATAGGCTCCTACCTCAATACGCTACAACTTATTCTTTATCAAGCTACAACTTGAAAGGAGACTGTAATCTCACAATCAAAATACAAAGTCAAGTTTATTGGTTACTTGATATTAATTTCTTCTCTCAAGTCTGCTTCTCATCTTCTCTACTTCTCTTCTTCAATTATGTTCCTGTTCTACTACTTTTCTCTTCTTCCCCTTACTAGAATGTTACTCATGAACCCTCTCATATAACCTGCTTAACACCAAAAGTCCTTTTCTCATTTAATAAAGTATATTTTATAAGCGCAACTTCTTGGTTGTTTGTATTCTATGCAGGAATACTAAATGAGGACTTGTCTCTTGTTCACAATGTGCCCTTTCATTTTCAAATATGAAAATCAAAATTTTGTAATATAAAATGGCGTTGAAATAATCTAGGCCAACAACAATAATTACAAAAGAAAAATCTTGAAAAATTTTCATATTTGTACTAGCTACATTTTGCGATTTATATCAGCTACATGTTAATGCCTTTTAGGATTCTTGTTTAATAAAAACATAATTTTAAAGCTTATGTCTCAAGATATCATGTGTCATTTTTCATTTTGATTGTAGGCCATACATCAAGATAATCAATCAACATATTTAACAATGCTTAATCTTCACAATGATCAACATAGTTAATAATGATCAACTTTTGCACTTCACATCACTTATCAACCTTAACACAATCAACAACAATCAACCTTAATGACATCAAGCATTCTTAACATGATCATTTGACATCAATGTAAACATTACCAACATTCTCCCCCTTTGGGATAGATAGCATGGAAAAAATACCTTTGGCTCCATTCCTGGACTTACCTCCCCCTTTGACATCAATGGCAAAGGATGGTAGTGACCAAACATTATGTTGTTCAAGTCACGTGAGTTGTTCACATGAAATGGCTTTAATTTGTTCCATATGTTTTCAACTAAAGCACTATGGTGGAGATAATAGAACATGTTCAATAAGGCAAGGCCATAGTGCATTCAACATATATTTGTATTAGGGCTGCTCCATTGTCATGAACCTATTAGGGCTTCTAGAAATGAATGTCACTTCAAATGTCAAATGAGTGATGTGAAAATATGCTTAAAAAATAAGCTGGTTTGGCATGTAGTTAACTAAGAAAGGCATTAGGGCACAAAACCAACATAGACCTCCATGGTTGTATTAAGAATGCATTGTCACACAACGAAATGTAGGAACCAATGAGAGCGCTGGAATATAAAATTAACCACACACCGTTGGCAAATGTAATTGTATTAAGGGCGGCTTTTAGCAATGAGGAATCGCTCTAATAAAGATAACACTCCTCCATGAGAATAATAATAAATAATAAACACTCAAATTAGGGCATAAAACCCTAAATGTTGCTCCATTCAATAGTTGCATATATCTATGATTGATTTTGTTTACTTGTGCATGAACCGAACCATATTAAAGCACTGCCCATGTATTAAATTTTGTTTGGAGTATCAATGTTGCTCTCGATACATGCTCTCCATACATTAATATTACAAAGATTTAATGCCAAACACTTTTTATCCAACGCTTACCAATCTTGCTTTCTCCCATAACTCTAAGTTGCTCGAGTTGCTCTAATGGTTGTTCTAGACGTTGCAGTGAATATATAAAGCTGGCAATGAATATATAACCCTGACAATGAATATATAACGTTGTATTGTATGTTGAAAAATATAACGTTGGAATGAAGACATATATTAATGCTAGAATGAAGCGATGATATTAAGGAGAATAACGTTGTTGTAATCATAATGTTGGCAATAAATACATAATGTTCGCAATAATGCTACTCCAAAAATAATGTTCGAAATGATAACGCTGGAAATGAATACATATAACGTTGTAATGTAATGCTGGAAATGTGACATCTTCTTAATGCTGGAAATGAATACAATATATAACGATGTATTGTATGCTGGAAAAGATAATACACTGCTCCAAAGCCACATATCACATTGAAGTCAATAAATTTATGCATAAATTAAATCATTAAATCAATGTTACTCAATGAATAAACCATGTCTAACAATGTACATAAACCAATGTTGTAATAAATAAAACCATGAATAAACTAAATGCTTCAAAAATACGCTTAGCAAATGAAATTTGTTTAGCTTGGCAAATGAACGTTGTTCTAGCTGCCTCTTCAACAAGTTCTCACAACAACAATCAATATTTTGCAGATATTCTCCATATAAACAATGTATAAAGCTCTTCAACATAAATGAATAAAGCGAGGGTGTATTGTTCCTAAGCAGTGCTGTATTCCAAGCATTGCATATGGGATTCCAAGTAGCGTTGTATTCATTCTATTGTAGTGTTGTATTCTTCCCAAACAACGTTGTATATGGTATTCCAAAACAGCATGGTATATGGCATTTCAAGTGTTCTTTAACCTCCCAGCATTGCATTATTTTAATGTTGTTCCAAATATTACTGTATTCAACTCTTTCCAATTATTTTATTGTATTCAACGCTTATTACAATGCTTTATATGGAGCCTTATTCCAACGCTTTGTATTGAGCCAATGTATAATAATTTGGATCCAAGGCATAATAATTTGGAGCCAACGCTTTATATTATATTAACGCTGCATATTGTATGTGGAGGCTGCAATAATTAAGAACACTACATATATATATGGAGGTCGCAATACATATGTATCATTAGGGAGAACAATGTCTCCCAATAGACATTGTTGGTAAATATCACATTGGCAATATAGCTAGTCAAAAAACATAATTAGGGCAAAAAAAAAAACCATTTGTAAATAACTACCATGTAATATTGAGTTGGGCATTTTAATGATTTTACTAATAAAAAAAATTGATAGGATAATTTGAATTTAAAGATGTCAATATATTCTTGTTAGTTGCTTTTGTTGCCACAATATCAATGGATTGAATTCACACCACTAACTTGAGTGCATATCTAAATCGCATCATTAAACCTTGTTTAAATTAATTTTTTACAAAGCTACATTAAAAATTTGCCATGCCATTTGTTAATTGACACCTATCACGATTAACCATAATGGGAAGACTACAAAATGTAACACACACCTTACAAATACACTTGGCATATTAGTGGAGAGGTGCATTTCAAAATAAGATGATCATCTATTTCAAACCCTTTGTAACGTGTGTCCAATTCTAAATAATAGGTGTGGTTAAGTTAAAAACTAACTTAGGAAGATAAAGGGTGTTTTCTCTTAACAACATGTTTAACACTTCTTTAAATTTCCTTGTAAAATAACCTATTATACATTTAGTTAGAAATGAGAAATTTTCATTAATTTCTTTCTTATTTAGCTCGAAAACATATGTTATCGTTTAATCTTTAATTCTTTCCCTAGAAATAAACTTTGTGAATGTAACTATATTCAAATTCTTTTAGGATGAAAATTTACAATGATAATTAATTTGTATTTTTTTTTAAGGATTATTCTCAATATGCATAAGTTTTTTGGCATTCACTCATTTTATGAATCTCCTCATTTCAATTCACATTTAATAATTTCTTTTCTATTGACTTATATTTTTCATTGTACCAACTATTACAAGCTATCTTATTGTATATTTTTGTACCTATCTTGAAAGCATTCTTTCTTTATATGCACATAGGTGAATTTCACTATTTTCATTATTTACACATAGGTAAATTTCACCTATTTTCTCCTAATTTACTTTATAATAAAATGATTTGAAGCATATAAATTATTAATTATAAAATTACTTCAAATATAATATAAAATATAATTAGATATTGAGATAAACTAATGATTAAATATTGTGAATATATAGATATAGGAATAAAATAATGAAGAAATGTGTTGAATGTGCATATGTCGATGTTGCTATATAATGAGATGTCAATATATAATAATTCAATGATTATGAAGTTTTTAAGTTATTAGAAAATTTAATTTTAAAAAAAAAGACAAATTAATTTTTTAAATTAATTTTTGAGTTTATGGATGAACTAATATATTAATAAATAGTGATAAATATCTTCCTTTCCTTCTCTATTTGATTTTGGAATTACTAATTAGCTTGCTAATTAATTCATTTTCCTTAGATATTCCCCTTTAATGTACTTAGTCTACAATGTGTGAATGGAAAAGCCTCATAGAAGATTCTCTATTATGTCATTTTTGTATTCTCCATTTTATACTTCAAAACTCTTTTATATTCTTTGATTAAATAATTCATTTTTTTCTTTACTTCTCTTACTTCCGCTTAATATATATCAATTTATTTTCTTTTATTCTACTTTTATATATATATATATATATATATATATATATATATATATATATATATATAATGTTTAAATAAACTTTAATTAAAATAATTTTAATATTTATTTTCAAAAAAAAAATTATTAAACGACTCTACCAAACACGGTACACGGTACGGTGATTTGGTCACTGGCAGATTAGAAACTCTATGGAATTTAATAAATGCAATAAACGTTATTCACTTGCATGATAAAAATTTTTATACTCGAGTTGATTTGTTTTACAATCTTAACGAATTTTCTAGAAATGAGAATTTTGGTGATTTTAGTTTTGTTTTTCCAATGGTATGATATTTTTGTTGTTGTTTCCTGCATGAATATACACCACAGCTCCATCGAATTGCACACCTTTGATAACACTTTTCTTTTTTTAATTTAGGGTAAGATTAAATAAAAACAAAAGTTAAAGTTTTTTTTTTCTCGGTAAAAACTATGCTAATATATTATGTACAGTAGGCAAAAATTTACATCATGACAAAACAGAGAGAACTAGGCTCTGGGATTATCATCCAGGAGCAGTTGAAGCTAATCAAAAAATGGCCCATGCAGGGGCGCCAAATAGATAAGCTAAACCATTCAAAAAGAGCTAGCCCACGCAGGGGCATCGACCAGAAATCCCACGCAGGGGAGACTAACAATAACCATCCCATTAACGAAGTTTCAAGGACATAAACACAAAGCACTGAAGCCAAAACTAAGCCAGAATAGACAACAAAAGAGACCAGAAGACCAGACACAAGAGCCGTGTGAACCTTGAGCTCAGGCATCGCTATTCGTCCATTTGCACCTCCTCTACCCGGCACCAATCGTAAGCCTCCCTTTCAGCAGCAGTGGGAGCAGTGTCTTCTGCTTCGCTGGTCCTCTCCCTCTGATCTAGCCTGCTTTTTGAGACATTTTCCAGGTCTGAGGCAGGATCTTTAACATCCTTCTCCGGGTTAGTTTCAGGAACCTTTGCTTCTTGCATCTTGCTGTCAGCTTTCCTCTGCCCATGTTCATCCAAGGAGTCATTGTCTTCCTGGGAATTTTCAATGAACAGGACCGAAACATGCGCACTAATCTGCGGGCTGTTCATGGAACTGCTAAAATTGAAGATAACAGAGCCGAAGGCAGGCAAGGCAGCCGAGCCCGATGCACCAGCGTCCATGAATTGACTGGAGTGAAGGGGATTAGCTCCAGTGGAGCGTAAGTTATTGCAATGACAGCAGTGGATAGAATTATCCGCCTCGTGACTGCGAGAGGTTCCTCCTCTGGAAGTGCCTCGACGGCTAAGCAGACGTTGTCGAGGTCTCACCATCCTTACAGGGGTCAAGGAGAGGAAATTCAAACAGACCACGGAATAATCCAAACAACCAGCTGCCGGAACAGACTGCGGAATAACCCAAACAGACAGCGAGGAGATCCCGGCGGAGACGGAGAGGCAGGGCAACCGGAATTGCAGAGACCTGCCAGAAGGAAGAGCCACCAACATTCCCTGACCATACGCAACAACATTGTTTATAACCTCAGCTGCCTTACCTTGGAGCGGCCCGCCATAACTGCAACCTCCGCTTGAGTCGAATTGCCATGCAGGTCATTTACTATGCTCTGCCGCATCACCTTATACCAGCCGCTTATAGCGCCAGTGCCTCCGATGTCTACCACGTGATGGCATATGGCCGGCATGTGGCAAGCCGCCCACTCCCGTCCCATCCTATCTAACACCCGCATTCGGGGGAACTGCATCTTTTTGGACCAGATGTGAGCATTCTCGTGCTTTGTCATGTGTTAAAATAGTATTCAGTTGCCCTGTGATTAGAGAGTGGTCATTCTCCACCCCCACATTGGCCATGAAGTCGGCAACGTTGTTACCCTCCCTTTTTATGTGAGTGAAGGTGATAGCTCTATTTCTGTGGAGCTCAAGTTCTATGGCCTCCAGTCTTGCTTCGAGCCTCCAGCTGGTGGCTATTTTCCTGGCGTGAGATCCATTTAGGATATTTTTGGCCATATTTATGAGGATCTAAGAGTCTCCTTCCACCTCCAGAGGATGAAAGTTATGACGCCAAGCAAGTAGGAGTCCCTGCCATAGTCCCTCTAACTCAGCTGAGTTATTGGTGTCCCATCCAATGTTTCCGTAATATAGCATCAGGGGTTCACCTTCATGATTCCTTATTATTCCTCCAAAGCCTGCAAGTTCGGGATTCCCTTTGGAGGCGCCATCAAAGTTGAGTTTGAAAGTATGCTTTGGAGGGGGAGTCCATGTGACTTGTTTTTGAGTATTGCTTTCAGAATGGTCTTGCTTGTGAGATCCTTGAGTAAGATGTATTTGCCAGTTTTCCATAATGGCTTTCTCATTATATAGAGTAGGCCAGTCCTCCTCCTTCCAAGATTTTAGCATAAGAGTCTCTTGAAGATTTCTACAGAGCAGGTTCCAAATATTATCTATTGAAGAGCGCTGATTTTTGAATATGCGCTTATTTCGTTCCTTCCATATGCTCCATAGGACTAGCCCGGGAACTAGTTTCCATAGATGATTGAGGATTTCACTCTTGTAAGGGTCCCGTTGCCACTGACGAATTGAGTTAGTGATTTCATTCTCAAGTATGCATCTTCTTTGACATCTGATGCTTGCCTTTTCCCATAGCTGATTGGCCAAGGGACATGAGTCCAGTAGATGTTGGAGAGTTTCTTCGTGGGCGCTGCAATTGAAACAAATGGAGGGGCAGTGAAAGTTTCTGCTCCTGAGCTTGTCCCAAGTTAGAATTCTCTGATGTCCTACCAACTAGAGAAAATGGCAGATTTTAGGCCAGGAGCTAGAACTCCAGATTTTGCTCCAGATTGGGTCCTGGGGATCAGAATTATTGCAGATGATTTTGTAGGCCTCGGATATGGTGAAGGCTCCTTTCGACTGATATCCCAATCTTAGAATGTCTCTGCTTTCATCGTACCTGATTCTTCTTTTTCTCATTTCCCTATCAAGTTCCTTGATAATTTGGTGATCTGCATTTGTGATTACTTGGTTGCCCGTTTTCCAAATCCTGAAGCCCTTCTCAGTTTCTTGGGTCCAGTACTGCCCAATCTTTGCTTGCTGTTGCTCCTCCCTAATGGTGTCCGGTGGCAGGTTAAATACATGGCTGAGAAGAGGCATTTGATTCCAGGCATCTGTCCAGAATCTAGTGGTGTTGTCGTTTCTTACCTCCCAAAAACTGTGCTTCTGGATCATTTGGTAGTGTTCTCTGGCTGCATTCCAAATTAGCGATCCTTTATCATTGGGCGTTAATCTGATGAGCTCTTCCTGGGGTCGATGATTGGCATACTTGGCTGTCCATAATGTGACCCAAGGTTTTCCTGGGCTGGTGAGCCATTGCCACCATATTTTGGCTCCCATAATGGCATTGCTATGCTCAGGATCTTTAAGGTCGATGCCTCCTTTTTCTTTTGGCTTGCAAACTGTGCTCCACTTTACCAGGGCCCATTTGTGATTAGTTGCAGTGCTTCCCCATAGGAATCCTCTTTGAATATTCCTTAATCTTTTTAGGACCCACTTTGGCGCAGCAAGGATGGAGAATAAGTACAGCGACATTGCTTGAAGGACAGCCTTTATGAGCACTGCGCGACTGACTAAGTTCAGAGCTCTATGCGACCATTGGTTGAGACGGGATTCGAGCTTTTCAATTAGGTTGCGCCATGAGGAATGCTAGATGGCAGAGACAGTTAGGGGGGCTCCAAGGTATTTCGAGGGGAGGTTAGCGATAGGGAATCCCAAAATGCGGACTATTGCAGACTTGACAACCGGAGGGGTATTGAAGAAAAAGATCTGCGATTTTGAGCAGTTGATGCTGGTTCCAGAGGCTTCGGCGAAGTCATTGAGCACGGCTTTAAATCTGGAGGCTTCTTGGATGGAGGGGTATCCGAAGAGCATAGTGTCATCAACAAACTGTTGATGAGAGATGGCAGGAAAATGATGAATGGAGAGGCCTTTGAGCTGATGTGAGTGAAGGGCTTTTTTAATGTGACGTCCCAGGCCTTCAGCCATTAATACAAAGAGGAAGGGGGATAGGGGGTCACCTTGCCTTATACCCCGGGAGGGGGAGAAGGGGCGAGAGGGGATCCCATTCACAAGAATGGAGAAGCAAGTGGAGGAGATTAGACTCATAATCCAGCGGATCCATGTAGGACTGAATCCGAAAGCAATTAGCATTCGGTGTATGTAAGTCCAACTGAGCTTATCAAATGCTTTGGAGAGATCAAGTTTTAGGAGCATACCTACCTGATTTGAATGCTTGAGAGTGTGTATGATCTCATGCGAGAGGATGATGCCGTCCATAATCTGTCTCCCTTCCACATATCCAGACTGTTCCTGAGAAATGAGCATTGGCAAGAGGGGCTTTAACGTGTTTGCAATGACTTTAGAGATGACTTTGTATATTACGTTGCAGAGAGCAATCGGCCTGAATTTGTTCGGAGTGATTAAGTCCTCCTCTTTAGGGATTAGGGCGATGAAAGTGGAGTTAAGAGAGGGAAGCAGCCAATGATATGCTCGCGATTCCTCTACCACTTGCCAGACTTCCAACTTTATCAGCTCCCAGAACTTGTGAAAGAAAGTGGTGGTGAAGTTGTCGGGCCAGGAGCTTTTCCATCTTTAAGCTGAGCCATAACAATGTCCACTTCCTGAGTTTGAATTAGATGGAGGAGGAGTTCATTGTGCTCCTCCGTGATTAGTTTTGGCACATTGTGTGTGATTCTGTCAATTGCAGGATGTCTGTTGATTTCCGGCTCTTGATGGACTTGCTTGAAGTGATTGAGGAATTCCTTCTCAATTTCTTCATGCTGTTCAACCCTTTCCCCTCCTGGTTTTTGTATGAAAGGGATGTTATTGTGCATTCTTCATTGAACAGTGGTTCTGTGGAAGAATTTAGTGTTTCATTCTCCCTCTTTCAACCATCTGATCCTGGACTTTTGCTTCCAGTATATCTCCTCCTGCTTTCTTCTCTCATCCAGCTGATTGTGGATGTGCTTCTCCTGCTTAAGGGTTCTTTCTGTATGGGCTCCTGTGCTTGTTTCTTGCTGCAATTCCGCCAGGGCTTTTTGAAGATCATGTTGGGCCTTGAAGATGTTTCCGAAGGTCTCACTATTCCATCGATTAAGGTTGAATTTTAGATGTTTGAGTTTCTGTTGGAACTGGAACATCTTGGAGCCTTCTGGCGGGCAGAAGGTTGTCCATGTTGTGTGAAAACAAAAGTTAAAGTTAATAGTATGTATATTTTTAATTATTTAAAAAATTTCAGGGATAATAGGGGTAGTGTGTACATTATTAATTATTTAAAAATTTTGAGTGATAAGAGGGACAGTGATAGTGATAGTGATAAAGATTTTTCTACCACTTTAAAATTTAGAAGTATAGTATATGTTTTTTTATTTAATTATCTAGCAATAAGATCATCATCGGTTTCAACTCATTGGTGACCTATCCAATTCGAAATAACAGTTGTTTGTGGTTTCATTAAATTGTACATCAATTTCACCCTTTCATGCTGTTAATAATAACTCCAAAGAACTAGTGTCTCTATAACTCCAAAAAACAAGTGTCCATCAGTTTCACCATTCCAAAAATCGTTCTAGTAATCCACAATGTAAATAATAACTCCAAAAAACAAGTGTCCATCAATTTCACCATTCATGCTCTTAATAATAACTCTGCCACTCTATAACTCCAAAAAACAAGTGTCCATCAATTTCACCATTCCAACAATCGTTCTAGTAATCCACAACGGAAATAATAACTCCAGAAAACAAGTGTCCATCAATTTCACCATTCATGCTCTCAATAATAACTCTGCCACTCCATCTATGATTGTAACGTGGAGGAATAATAAAATAACTCTCCCACTCCATGCTCGATTGTAACCTTGAGCAATAATAGAATAACACCGCCACTCCATCTTGAGCGTTTCAAATTGTCATTAAACATTTATTGTACTTAATATTCATTACCATTCCATCTATTATAATCAAAGGCTCCATGGATACATGCATTTCTTTCTTAGCGCTTGGGTTGTTGGAATTGTTGAAGGATTTTAGCGCTTGGGTTGTTGGAATTGTTGAAGGATTTTAGCGCTTGGGTTGTTGGAGTTGTTGAAGGATTACTGGAACGATTGTTGTAAGGATTACTCTAAAGATTTTAAGGGGCTTCTCTCGACTTCTATTTGCTAAAAAAGGTGAAAAATATTCCATAGCCTTCCTTTTCTCTAGCTAGTGTTTTTTCAGGGTTCCTTCAAGATGCATTAGAGGAACCCTTTCTTAGTGATTGGGTTGTTGGAATTGTTGAAGGATTACTGGAAGGATTGGTGCAAGGATTACTGGAACGATTTGAAGGGGCTTCTCTCGGCTTCTATCTCCTAAGAAAGGTGCACAATTTGTTACCTAGATTTGTTTTCAATTGCCACTGTTAACTAGATTTGTCATTACTCTAATGTGGAATGACTTTGTTCAATTTTTTTGAAGTCTTGTTGAACATTCCATACCAAAAATAATATATATATATATATATATATATATATATTAATGACATCCATTCTTAATATTTAAAAAAAAACTAACCCTAAACATAGCTAGCCACTTTTGACAGGATTGTATGCACACAGGATGTTGCGTCACGATTCCAGAACATCGTCAAATTTCTCACCATTTAGGAATGAAAATCCTATTTCCACTTGTGTTGTATATGTTATACCCATGGAAAATTTTAGGGGCTAATGTTCGCCCAGTGGGCTAATTTTCCATGATTTTTCCGCAAAAAAGATTCGCCAATTTCCAATTTTATAAAAGACGATTCGCCCAAATTTTAGAATATAAAATTATTTTACCTTAAAAATCGCCAACATTGTATAGAGGCTATATATAAAATCATTATAAATTTGAATAATTTTACAAATATATCAATAAACATTTTATAGTTTGCATATTAGGGATTAGTGAGATTCGCCAATGTTTTTAAACTTCAAGAAATTTTTCCATCCTTAAAATTTTCCTTGGTTATACCATGTCTCCATTAGCCTCTTGCTTTTTCTTGTTTATTACACCATGTCTCTCACATCAACATCTTACCTTGTTTAAAAAAAATGTGCATCAATACAATGTGCTGGGAAAGTGCATCCATGTAATCCCAGAAACATATGGGACCTGAAAAAAATATGTTTAATACCTTTAATCCTTTGGTGTATGTTAAGACAGAAGCACACCTCTAGACAATGCCATCTTCAATGTTTTCAAATTATACACAACACCTACTCGTGTTTTCAAATTATACACCACACCTATGTGATTTGGATAAATATGGAAAGGGATATTTATACCACTACTTCTTCCTAGCCAAGGTTATGCATCAATGTTTGTATGACCACTACAACCAGAAGGTTCTGGACATGGCTACCATTCTTTTACGAAGCTGAGACAACCTTCGCCCCATTTTTTTTCCTTCGCTACACAGTCTTTAGCTCTTAATTGATTAGACTCCAGGGTTTTTAACTCTACGGCTTTCTCATAATTGCCTATTGGCTTTCTAAGGTGTAACAAGATTGTTTTTATTTAACAATAAGCATTTGTCACTAATCTAGATTCATATATTAAAATTATTTTTCATATATATTTAATTGAATTGAAAAGCTCATTTTACAACCCAATATGATGTGTAACCTGTAGGTCATCAAACTTGAAATTTTGTTCATCTCTGTCAAAATAACTATACAAAACATTTAAATAAGGTAGACTCATACAAAAAATTATACCTCAAGAAATTGGATTCTTCTCAAGAAATTGAATCTTTCTGGGCATTTTAGATCTGCATTTAAGATAAATCTATGCTGATTAAAAATTCATTACATCTAAGAAAGGACAAAAAAATCATCTTTGTAATACTAGGTCTCATTTATTTATACTAATTTTAATGAAATTAATTAAGCTTTGTAATAATGGTTAAAAAAATATTTATTAAATGAGAAATTGTTTAAATTCTAAATAATTAATAAATATTTACATCAAAATTATTTATTAAATCAGAAATTGTTTATTCACATACCTAAATTAGTATAAATTACTCCTAAAAACTAAAACATAAAATTAGTCAATTACTCATAAGCTAAATAACTCATAGTTAATGATAATTAGTCATAAATTTAAGTTACTTATAATTCATGATTTAATTTGACAATGATCTTAATGTTTATACTAATGAAATATAAGTTTTGCAATAATGATTAAAACAATATTTATTAAATGAGAAATTATTTAAATCACAAATAATTAATAAATATTAAAATCATAACTATTTATTAAATAACATGTTTACTCATATACTTGAATTACTAGAAATTACCCCGGATGCGGGTGTTAGCGTTGAGAGTTAACATGATAAGACAGTGGATGGGCGGGGCAGAACGCCACTTGCCCGACCTGCACAGGATACGTGGAAGGGAAATATTACAAAGCGCGTGGCACACCTGCATGATCGTCACTCAGGGTACGTTATATCACCGGTTCGGCTGGAACGCCAGGCTCACAGCGAGGGAATTAAGTTTCACACGCATCAGCGTGCAGTGGAGGGCTCAAGCCATCAAGGGAGCAGTAATGGGAGGCGACTCCCAAGACAAGGCCTGTAACCTTAAAACCGGAGAAGGGTCGAGGGAGATGGTAAATTCGTTGGCTCTGCCGCTCTGCCGGCACTCCTCTGCGCATGATAAGAAACTCAGAGAGAAGGCAAGGAATTGGACCCAGGTGCTGATTATCTTGGTCCTCTCTGCGAGGCTGGTCACTCCCCTCCCCGAATATTGCTCAGGTATCGCAAGTCGGCCCTCCCGCTCTTTTCTCTTGGCAACTGATATCTGTGTTTGTTTTTGGTTAGTGCACAAGCGCAGGGATTCAGCAAACCCAAAGAACACGCTCATTCTAGGCATAGGAGGCTCAATTGGGAGGCATCGCCGCATCCAAGCTATCGCCCCACAGCAAAATCTCTGGATCTGGGCCACTATCATCCACAGGATGCCTCGATTGAGACCTAGAGTAGGCAGTCACAGAGGGCAGCTGAGAAGAGCCCCAACGGATTCATCCTCCAGCGACTTGAACCATCCTCCAAGGAGAGGGCTTTCTTCTCGCAGTAGAAGAGGAAGGTCTCGAGCCTCTGACTCTCGACCCGGTCCGATTCCTGCCACAGGCTCCGCCATTTTCACCTTTGACAGTGCTCTCAATAGGCCCAGGATCACAACCTATTTTACAGTGGTGTTTCAGGAGGAAGGTTTAGCTGTTGATTTAAGGACACAAGCAGAAAATTCGAGGGCTATCCAGGACCCCTCTTCATCTTTTCAGCTGGCTACGGAGAACACGCCTCAGCGGGAAACAAATGAGCAAAGAAGTAGTGCGCGGGAGCTGATGATGGTAGATCTGGGCACTGATGCTTAGAATGTGACACAGTTAGAGGAACCACCTGATATGGGCTGGTGTCGAATTACTGAAGAGCCCATTGATGAATAGGAAGGCCATCCATGCCTCTCTTTTTGTAGAATGCCCCTGTCCATAGGGCAAGGTTGTAAGGCGGCTCGGTTATGGGTTTCTGGTATTGTCTCGTGTTTCAGTGATCATTCTCCTCTGGTCTTTTTTTGAGTTTTTGATTTGTCTCATGTTTCAGAGATTATTCCCCTGCGTGGGAAACAAAATCAGACATTTTTCAAACATGCATGTTTTGGATAGAACTGCCTCCCGCAGGAGCAGGGTGCTTGACTATGGTCATGATGTAAATTTACTACCTCTTTGTTAATATAATAGATTTAGCATTACGTAAAAAAAAAATTACTAGAAATTACTGATAAACCTAAAAACTGAAACATAGAATTAGTCAATTACTCATAAACCTAAATAACACATAGAATTAGTCAATTACTCATAAACCTAAATAAACCATAGTTACTTATAATTAATCATAATTATTCATGAATCTAAATTACTCATAATTAACCTAAATTAATTGTTGACTATAAATTAACTATGTGGCACTATAAATTAACTTTGGCACCCAAACAAGTGGAATATGTTGTTCTATTCACTGTTCATTGTAAAGAATGTCACACCTTTTTCTACTTGTTTAAAAGCCTTGTAAAATATTTTTTTGAAAAAAATAGATATAGCTCTTAAACACTATTCTATTCAATTGGATGGATGTCTTACTCCTGAAATTCTCACATTGCATCTATTAGCAAGCCATCAATATATTTCAATTCTCTTTCTGATTCTATTAGAAAATTGCATTGACATCATCATCAAAGGCATATCCATTTCTATTAGCAAGCTATCAATATATTTCAATTCAATTTTTTGATTTGTTGAGATAGATAGCCCTTTTAAAATTTCTCGAAGTATCTATTTCTATTAGCCAATTATCAATGTAATTAAATTCTCTTTTTCATTTGATTTGTTGAGATAGATAGCCCTTTTAAAATTACTCAAAGTATTTATATCTATATGGAATAGGAATTCAAGGTTGAATTTAAACATTTGATTTTGATATTACCAGAGAAAATCTAGAGAGAGATATAGACATTTCCTCCTTGAAGAAGGCCTTGTTAGGTGTGGAGTTCTTAGTTGTATCCACTTATTTATGATGGTTGAAGATTCATGAGAGAGATATAGACATTTCCTCCTTGAAGAATGCCTTTTTAGGTGTGGAGTTCTTAGTTGTATCCACTTATTTATGATGGTTGAAGATTCATAAAGTTATTTGGGATAAATATTACTTCATTGTCACAATAATAGATCTAGTTTTCCAACTTTCACATATGGGATAAATGGTTTTCTAAAGAGATTAAGTATGAATTCCAGATGTCCATGATTGAATAACTTACCTTTTACCTAAGGCTGCAAATCCTACAAAATTCTGGAGGCATATTCATTTCCCAAGAGAAATACCTAAAATATATGTTGAAAATTTTCCGAATGGAAGACTTTAAACTTCTCTCAACCCCCATTGAAATGCAATTTATGTTCATGTGATGAATCATCTCATGTTGATCAGAAACTTTACAGATCTATGATTGGGAGCCTGCTATACCTAACAACTTAGCTTGCTATATAATGTTGGTAGCCAGATTAGTGGCAATATATCAATCAACACCTAAACATAGTCATCTATTAGGGACAAAGAGCATGTTCAAATACTTGAAAGGGGCTACAAACTATGTATTATGGTACCCAAAAGGTAAGAACTTTAGACCGACAACATACACACATGAAGACATGAGGAAAAGTTCAAGTGGTGGTGCATTCTAGTTAGGAGAGTCTTTGGTCGCATTGTTAAGAAGGAAAAATCATTAGGATTTCTATCTACAACATAAGTTGAATACATATCATTTTTTGATTGTTGAATACATATCTATTAAGTGTGACAATACAAGTGCAATAATTATTTCAAAAAATCTAGTGCTTCACTCAAAGACTAAACATGTCCCTATAAAGTACCCCTATTGAAAGAACAAGTGGGTGAGAAATCAGTGAAGATGGGATACATACCCACAATAGAAAAAATAACAGATATATTTACAAAGCCACTTGCTAGAGAACTATTTGAATATCTCATGAACAAATTAGGATATTTGGTGCCACTAGTTTGACTTCAAAAGAAAATCCTAAAATTATGTAGAGAATATGAAAATGAATGTACTATCTAAGGGGGAGACTACTAGAGAAACAATGAGTAAATAAGAGGAGCAAGAAGCATATTATTGTGTCAAGATTTTGAAGTAGTCAAGAAGTAGCAAGAACAAAGGACCATCCTACAATTGCAATATCAAACTATCTTCTTGATGACTAGACATCATCAATCATGTTCATCACTCATAGGTTTATTCTTTGATACAAAATTTTTATGCAAGAAATGTATGTGTGTGTGTAATCATTCTCAAATGTAGATAGTCTAGTTAAACATTTGCATATCTAGCCAAAACTTATTGAAGATGAGCCTAGTATAATGTATATTTGCATCATTAGTTTTTTCTAAAATTATTTAGCCAATATGTATGTGGTATGCATCAAAGTATATTATGATAACTCATGTATTCAAACATTTGATCTATGAAGAAAGAAAAATTTAGATCTCTTCAAATATATACATCAAAGCAAAAGCAAAGATACTATACATCTTTAGGTTTGGTTTCTAGAAGACTTTGTCATAAAGGATCGTGAGCTTGACATCTGAACCATATTATTTACAAGTTCCATATGAATACATCTAGTCCAACAACCAATCTATCACATTGTTGGTGTAAAGGATAATTTTGTTCAAATATCAATCAAAAAATCAAATTGGTTGTATGATTGCAAAAGACTTTTATTGAAGAAAACTATGAAATTGGTTCTATGATCAGAACGATAGCATGTGACTAAGCTACATTGTTGCATTTCAATGCATCACTAGTATCCCTTTAAATCCTTCAACATTGTTATTATGATCACTAAGAATTGAATGCTATATTTATTAATGCTATATTTTTTTACCTAACCTCATGTATACAAATGGTGAATGCATGAAGAGTTAAAGTGTCTTTATCATCAAATGAATAAATCCCCTGAATTGCTTCAACAATATAGTTGAACAGAAAAAAGTGCATTAATAAGATGTTGATCAAATGAAGATCCATAGTCTCATAAGGATATGGGAATAGCATCAATTCATCATGAACTATTCACTATTCTAAAACAAAACATTCAAACTCAAAGAGGAATTTTCTTGACATGAGGTTATGATAAAAAATATTGAGCCAATTTTAATGAAGAGGTTAGCCAATAAGTTAATGTAGAAATCCAAGTAAATAATGAAGCAAAAAGAAAATAAATATTCTTATAGCAGAGACATAATTGAATGATAGTTCAGTTCATTTGAAGAAGAAATTTCATCATATGCTAAGATCATTCTGCATATCTGAAGAGGACATACATGTTGTAGAAAATGAGGCTACAACCCATTTCTGAGTTGAAATCAAAACTATACAAGAAACGTGTATCCATTATCCCAAAAAAAGGATGTTAAAACTGTTTTTTCTATCAAATGAAGAAATATTTTGAAGCTCTTGGACAAAATCAAATGTTAGTCAAATGAAAGTTAGCTACCTCATAAAATATTAAGCATATCCTTAAAAAAATGACCATATGTGAATTTCTAGGGGAAAGAAAAGGAAATACTTCAGTCATATCAAAACACATAGATAAGCAATGCAATATCAGATACTTTGGCAGGAAATTCTATCAAATGCAATGTAAAGTATTCATCAAGCTTGGTTGGCAAGAAATGATCAAATGGGTTGGCTAGGATGACATATCTAATATGTTGAAGATGACAATTCATGGGATTGAAATTTAAAACCAATGTGTTTCATACTATATTCTTTGTAGTCACTAGAATGAAAAATGAGTAAATAGACTAGTCCAGGCCCATTATGCAAAGATAAGATAAAATATCAAGAACATGCAAACAAGAATAAAGGCTAATTCACAAAACATAGAGATTAAACAAGAGAGAGTCAAAGAAAATTCCATTATCACGAGCATGTTATGTGTAAGCAAAAACAAATGCATCTAATTGATATAAGAAGTAATACATTGGTTCCAAAATTAGTCAAGACCAAGACTAAAATGGTATTAGGTCTGAGATTCTTGACCAAAGCAACAAAGATGATAGTGACAGACTGTACAAAGGCACAAGTAGCGGGAATTATGATATAACTAACAATAACGTAGGTACCAAGAGGACAAGTAGAAGTAACACAACATAGATTATTATACTAGCACAACCACATTTACCAATGTGGTTGATAAACGCCGATAGGCATATATGAAACATATATACAACCACATTTTCCAATGTGGTTGATATATGCTGATAGGCTTATATCAACCACATTAATAATTATTATGGGTATTTTTTTAAACACCAACTAATTAGGATTATTAATAACTATATAAATATTAACAACCAGATTATTTATATATATTATTATATTAATATTATAATAATAATATAAACTCCTAATAATATTAGTAATATTAATTAATAATAAGAATAGCTCATAATAATATTACATTATCATTATATTATTAAAAAAATATAGTAATATAATTATTATTATTATAATAATAATATAAAATTATAAAAATAATAATAACAATTATATTGTATTATTAATATAATAATAAAATATATTTATAATAATAATAATAATAATAATAATATATTATAATATTATATTATCATTATATTATTATAATAATATACAAATATAATTATTATTATAATAATAATATAATTAATATTATTATAATAATAATAATATAATAGCTATTACCATAAAGACCCATAGTATGTATAGAGACAAAAATGGAAATATTTTCCACAACCATAGAGAGTATATAAAATGGAAATATTTATAAGAACTCCTAAGAATACTAATATCCTAAGAATCCATATCCATATCCAATGGTGGAATCTCATCAATAGAATCCATACGGGGAGCAATTGCAAAAACATTTCCATACTCAATCAAATCATTGCAATCCTCTAATGTTGGGTACCAAAACCGATAAATCTGCTCATTAGTTGAATTATCAATATCTATTGGAAAACAGATGCAAGTCATCATGTCATATAATAGGAAAGGAACTTCACTGCAATTGCACATAAGAACTAGACCATGGACTATTCGAAATGGAAGATAACCAGGACATTTGCTATTTATATCTGCAGAAATTTCTTCCAACAACTTCCATCTGAAACCCCAATCATCTTCAAAGTAGTCAATTCTTCGTTCAACACACGGTTGACCAAATTGGAAATGATCTAATTCTTCAATTGACCATACAAAAGTGGAGCCATCATTGACAAGGCATATCAACTGATTCATGTATATTGCTAACGACATACACCGTATGTCACTGATTGGAACAAATGAAAAACCCCACTCATTTTTTATTACGTCAAACCAGTAGATTGTATACAAGGATAATCTTCATACTCCTTGTCCAGACACAGCCAAAACAATTTACTTTTATAAAACACTACATTCTTAGGGGGTGAAGTGCCACCAAATGGAACAACAGCCCTTTACCATACCCTATCAAGAATACTACAAACATAAAGTTTAGACTGCATTCTGTCATACATATATTTTAGAATAACTTAGTCATATTTTTTTCTGCTTACATTGTCCAATAATGAAAAGAAAACCGAGTCTCCAATTAGTATTGGCCCTATGTTTTTAAATGCCTTTGTAAATGGATTCATTACAAAATAGTTATGTGTTTGGGTGCATTCTGTTGGTAAGGATAAAACCACCATTTGTCCAACAATACACTCTACTGGGCATCTTGAATCTATGAATCACAAATGAAATTGAGATATGTGCCCATTCTGATTAAGGTATTGAGAATCAAAACAATTGTCTTCTTTTTTGGCTGAAGCAAGAGTCGAAATTTCAATTTCATTATAACTATAAACAACTTACATAATATACAGCAATCCCAAAGGAATTTTGGGCCAAAGAAAAAACCAACCGCTTACAGCCCAGGCTTAAACACTAAGCCTTGGTCCCCAAAACAAAAAACTACCAATACCTCAAAATACAAACCAAGCCTAAACCGTTCGAGCCGGAGATAACAAACATAATAAAAATTAGAAACGGACCCGAAGCATAAATAGGGACACCACTAAAAGGAATTCGAGTCTAGAAGGGGAACAATGCCATCACCCTTGACCATCGATCCTCCATGCTAGATCCAACGGCGGAGGATAATATCGCAATCCCAAGTAGCCTGGTGATTAACCACACGATAGCCATCCTAGACCCACCAACATGCTCGATTGTTCCTGACCGTTGATCCGTCTTGCAAGATCTAATGGCCGAGGTGCATATGGCACGGGCTTAACATACCGAAGATTAATGCACGATGAGGGCAGTATTCCTACCCCATACAATGCCACGTGTTGCTTGGTGAGTGGAATCGCTTCCAACTCCGTAAAACCACTTCCCACGTGAAAGGCTCGTGATGGACGATAAACCACCTCCCGAGCGGTATTACATCCACAAAAAGGAAGGCGGGGGTATTTAGGCTGTCAGGAAAGCCAGAATTCCGGCCCCACTTACCATCACTTTTCCGCCTCTTACCATCACTTCTCCGCAAATGCATGTACCTGTGTAGAATAAATATCCATCTTTTTGGCCGATTATCCACAGAACTGTGTCTGCTCAGCAACTCCGATCTAAAACTTCTGTGTTCAAAATGTCGAGGGTTGGGTAGGCCGAAAGTGCCATGAATCCCCAGAATATTCTTGCTTTTGAAAAAACCCTGCATAAAGAATCCAAATCACCTCGACCCCACCTATGTGTCTTTGTTTCGAAACACCATTATATCCTCATCTACCTGGTTGTAACATTGTGCCTTTATTCTATTCAGAGGCATCTAATGCCAATTCATCGCAACCCTGCTATTATTACATAGTACACCTTGATTAGCCAAGGTGTCCGCCAATTTGTTTGCGGTCCTTCGTACATGGTTAAAACTCACAGTGTGTAGACCACAGAGATGAAGCTGAATCCTTTGAAAGACCTGGAGCAGCCTCCATTGTTTTGAGACTTTTTTCGGCTCTGTGCCATAGCTGATTCTTTTGATCGAGTTTATGATTAACTCAGAATCGGCTTCTACAATCACATTCAAGAGATTATCCTACTTTAGGAATTCCAAACATTGCTCTTGAGCCATTAACTCCCCCATATTGTTAGTGGCTCTTCCCAAATGGCAATGAAAAATAAAAAGGAGACTACCATTTTTATCTCTTAACACCCCTCCACAGCTAGCAATACCCAAGTTATCTTTGGATGCCCCATCAATGTTGAAATTCAAAAAACCCTGAGGGGGAGGATGCCAATAATGTTGCTTAGTATCTATTTTCAAAACCTTCCTGTCCAGGCCTTATAGAATAAGCCCCTGCATACCTAACTTGCGAAGAATCTGTGTTTCAGCTTCTGAAGGTGGATTTTTAGGGAGAGTTCGCACTATGGTACTCATTGTCTCCTTAAGCTGTCTTAATATTTGCTCAAAAAGGCATTGGGAGGAACATTTTTCACTCTTGAAGATTATGTTGTTCCTTTCGTTCCAGATAGTCTAGATTATGAAGCTTGGTGTTAAAGCCCAAGCAGAGCTTAGAAGTTCAAGATCAGAGAAGTTTCTTCTCCAATTGATTAGGGTATTGATAATACTTCCTTTATCCCTATATGTCTGCTGGAAGATAGTGGCAAATGTAACCCACAACCAAGAGGTGAAAATGTAATCATTGAGAAGGTGCTCCATTGTTTCCTCTTGGGCTTCACAAAGCTGGCATCTGGAAGGGCCCATAACACCCCTCCTCCGAATGTTATCCCAAGTCAAAATTTTCCTATGATGAACCAACCACATGAAGAGTTTAATCTTCATCCATCCTTGATGTTTCCATATTTTCTGCCAAACCTTGTCCGAATCATTGGAAACCAGCTCAAGTAGTAAGTGTTTTGCCTCCTTAAGATTGAAGGTGCCTACATTGTTGTTGCCCCATCTAAGTTGGTCATGCCCCCCTAGCACTAAAATTTTCCTTTTTTCCAAAATTCTCAGAAGTGCCTCTGCTTTGGCTTTCAGTGGGCTGTCTTCCCTGTGATCCAAATTCTTCTAGGTTCTCCATTTTCTTTCATTATTGGTTTGATCCCAAAAATCTTTTACCTTGAATAACCTTTTGGTATCTGTTTCTTTCTTGAGGTCCAGAAGGCTTTCTCTTAACAGAGTAGGTTCTTGTTGCCATTTGTCCTCCCAAAATAAAGCAAGATCACCCTCTCTGATTTCCCCAAAGCTATGTTTTTTAACTAATCTTTTATTCCCCCAGGCCTTATTCCATATGTGTGAGCCCTTTATAATGCCAGACATCCTTATTAGATCATTATCTTGCCAATTGCTGGCATATTTTTCTTTCTAGATTCTAGCCCACTGCGCCTTTGGGTCTTTCACCCAGCGCCACCATAATTTTGCCCCTAAAACTTTAATTAGTACTTTTGGATCATCTAGTCCAATACCCCCATAATTCTTGGGTTTGCAGATCTTCTCCCAAGGTACCAAGGCCCATTTCTTTCTTTCCTCCCCCTTGCCCCAAAGAAAGTCTCTTTGAATGGTTCTAAAAAATTGAAAAACTCCTTTTGGAGCTGGAAGGGCTGATAACATGAAGAAAAGGATTGACTGGAGAACAGTTTTTGTAAGCACTAACCGATCAACTATGTTTAAAGATCTAAAGGTCCATTTCCTGATTTTATCCTGCATCTTATTAATCACCGACTCCCAAATTCCCTTGTGCAAAGGCTTATCAGTGAGAGGAACTCCCAAATATTTGGAGGGAAGGACTTCCCTTTGAAAGCCTAGAATCTTGGAGATATTTTTCTGAATAGTTATATTGGTGTTAAAGAAAAAAATCTTAGATTTGGAGAGGTTCACTTCTATACCTATAGCCATGGAAAAGTTAGAGAGGATATGTTTGTACACTATAGCTTCTCTAACCATAGGGATTCCCTACAGCATAGTGTCATCAACAAATTGTTGATGGGTCAAGGCCTAACCAGCCTCTGAAATTTGGAGGCCTTGGATATCACCAACTTCTTTCGCATGTTTGATAGACCGACCCAGACCTTCCATCATGAGGATGAAGAGAAAGGGAGAGAGCGGATCACCCTGCCTGAGGCCTCTAGAAGGAGTAAAAGTCTTGGAAGGAGAACCATTAACTAGAATTGAAAAGCTGGAAGAAGTTACCAAGGCCATGACCCATCTAACCTAGTTATGGTCAAACCCAAAAGCAATAAGGACCCTCCTTATATAGGAACAATTTAGCTTATCATAAGCTTTGGCTAGGTCTAATTGCATAATCATACTAGCCTTCCTATTTCTTGTCAATGAGTGCACCACCTCATGCGCTTGAATGATGTTATTAATAATTTGTCTACCTTCCACATAGCCAGATTGCTCTGCAGAAACTAGAGTAGGCAGAAGTGGTTTGAGTCTGTTAGCAACAACCTTGGATATGATCTTGTAAACCACATTACATAAGGCTATGGGTCTAAACCTGTCAGGAGTCTGAGCATTGTCATATTTTGGGATCAGGGAGATGAAGGAAGTATTGAGCACCTTCAAAATAGTTCTATTCAACCTGGAATCTTCCACTACTTTCCGAATTTCCTGTTTAACTATATTCCATCAAGCTTTAAAGAAATCCACATTGAAACCATCAGGACCTGGCACTTTAGCATTCTGCATTTCTTTAATTACCTCACTAACCTCCTCTTCTGTCACTATCCTATTGAGATTGAAATTATCCTCTCTAGTAACTAGTCTAAGAATGTTCCCAGTTAAATCCCTGATAAAATGATCTCTATTTGAAATGGTTTCCTGTGCTATTCCATGAAAGTGTTGAACTAACACATTTTCTATATCTTCATGGGAGTTAAGAAGATGACCGCCCTCATCCTTGATCAAAGAGATCCTATTATGAGATCTGTTCGCTATGGTTGATCTGTGGAAAAAACCAGTGTTACGCTCCCCTTCTTTCAGCCATTGAACTCTAGATTTTTGTCTCCAAAATATTTCCTCTTGTTTACATAAATTCTCCTAGTCTTGATGGTGTTTGGTGACTTGGTCATTTCTATCTTTATCAAAGCCCTCTGAGATAAGGGTTTGATTGAGTTCCCACATTTTATCTTCAACAGCGTTTTTAGCCGCAAAAATATTGCCAAATTCATTCTTGTTCCAATCTTTAAGTCTTAGCTTGATGCGTTGAAGTCTTTTGTGTAGTTGGAATATATTTGTACCCTGAATATGAAAATCTTCTATCCACCACTTTGTAATGTTACTGATGAAGTCGGGGTGTGTGAGCCAGATATTCTCAAATCTGAAAGGTCTGTTCTTGGGGGTACCAATGCGCTAAACCTCAAGTTGAACAAGCCAATGGTCCAAGCCTCCAAAGGGGAGAATTCTCGATATCATTTCTTTGTTGCTGAGCATAAGGTCCTCTGAGATTATGAATCTATCTAACTTTGAGGCTACTTGAGAATCTCCTCCTCTTTTATTGTTCCAAGTGAAGAGACCATTACTCATGTCAGTGTCAACAAGCTTCATATTATCTATAAAATTTTGAAAAGTTGTGGAGTCTCTACTTAATGTTTTGGTTCCCCCTTTTTTCTCTGAAAGTGATTTGATCATGTTGAAGTCCCCACATAAGATCCATGGTACATCTACATGTCTGTCTCTAAGCTCCATAAGAGAATCTAGAAACCTGAGTTTGTCATCCATTCTTTGAGGGCCATATACATTCGTGACCAGATAGGCTTCTCTATCTCCCACCGGTTGTATAACCACTGACAAATAATTTCTAGATGCCTCAGCATCTATTATGCCAATCTTTTGGGGGCTCCAAAGAGAAAGTATGCCCCCTGCTGTGTTATCTACTTTGACTTCTAGAAACTCAAATCTATTGAGCCATTTGTTGTGAATTTCTTTTACTTTCTGAATGGAACATTTAGTTTCCTGGATAAAGATCATATCTGGAGCTTCTTGTTTCATTCTATTACTAAGAATTATTTGTTTCTTTTTACTACCTATACCTCTGATATTCCAAAATGTAAACTTCATTATTAAAGATTCGTAAAGCAATCGCTGGTTAGATCTTTCATCTTACCTGAATCTATCATTAGCTTTCCACATTCCATCAGTAACTCATTATGCTTTTTCTTGCCTCTCTTCTTACCTGGGTTTTTGGGTGCTAATCCAGGTGTGATTTTCATAGTTTTCACACCTTCTTTGCCCTACATTTCTTTTTTTCCCTGCCTTTCCAGCCCTATATCTAGAGTTTTCCATAGGAATAGCTGTTGTACTCTACTGAACTCTTCTGGTAGTAAAGAGTCTACCCCCCTCATGGTCCCCTGTTTCAAGAACCCTTCCAGATCTAAGTGTTCCCTGTCAAGAATCTCCTATAGTTCATGATCCTCCATTTCCATCTCACTTTGGGTCATTTCTTGGTCCATATCCTGTTCTTCATCGCTCAGCATAGTCTCTTTCTGTTTGTTAATATCTTGTGTTTGTACTCTATCTTCTTCTTTCTCCTTCTCCATTGGGCTTCCCTCCATTACCTGATCTTCTTTTGTTATTTCTTCTTCTTCTTTGAGTACTTGGAACTTATTTAGATTAGTCTTTTGTCCTTCTGTTTGATGTTGCTTTGGCCCCCTCTTGCCCCCTTTTCCTTTATGAACCATTTTGTGAAAGCCTTTAGTATCTTTCATTGTGGTCGCTTTACTTTTGTTCTCTATTTTACTGAGAAGACTGTCTCTAAATAGGTACCCATGCTCATGGCATCTTCGACATCTGAAAGGGATGTGTTCATAGTCTACTGTTTGCACCCATTCTTCATCAAAAACTTCCAAGATGACCTCATCTGGTAGAGCTCTAGAGAGATACATCTCCACACATATTCGTGCAAAGGAAGTGTACTTTCCCCTTTTGGTGGCCTTAGAAATTTTGACAAAATGCCCTAATTTGTTTCCTATGGCAGATAATGATTCCAGTTGCTAGTAATCAAGAGGTAGAGAGTAGAGTCTTACCCAGACTAGAACCGAACTGAAAGTTTCACGCTCAGGGACAAAATTCATCATCCACAGTCACATGTACAGGCCTGCTGCTGCATAGAAGTAGGGCCTCCTTCAAACACCCCATATTTGTCCTCAATATTTGTGAAGACCACAGTGAAGAAACCCTTTGACCCAAGATGTAGGTCAATTCTTCCTTTTTGTTTCCAGTGGTATTTAATCCATGAATATACGCCCTTTTCAGTGGGCCATAATCCCATAAATTTACAAATGATAGCATATGTCCCCATGTGATCCTTGTGTGCCTGCAGAGCCAGACCATTTAAAACTACTCTAGGTGTGACCTCAGCTTTGGGTTTACATGGCCCCTTTTGTGCTTTGTTTTTCTCTCCCTGCTCCTTGTCTTCTTCCTCATTTTCTTTATTGCTATTATTCTCCCTTGACTTGTTAGATTCTTGCTCCTTTTCCGTGTTCCTTGTCCCTTCTACTGAAGGACCTCTGACACTCTCTAATGGTTTCTTGCCTCGGCTGGCTACTGCCTACCTATAGGAGGGAGTGGAGCTCCCCCCTTTGTGCCCTCCCATGGATTTCTATTCCTGCAGACGCTTAAAAGCCCTAGCTCTTCCCTTCACCAGCGCTCACCCTCATTTGATCAATCCTCTTGCAATATATATTACAAGTGAGAGAATGTTCCAAAACAAGTGTCTTCACTATTGAGTAAAGGAACGAGAAATCCAAATTCGTTCGTACAAACATTCTTGCAACGTAAAAAGAAAGAAGGGTTTTGCAAAGAATTCTTCCATTTTTTACAAACAATGTTAAACTTTATCACAACCGATAAAGGAGCCACAGGAAGACAAGTTCAAGAACTTCAAATGGAAGACAACCAAATAGCTCAATCCATGATGAAACAATGAAATCACCTAACAGTAAAAAAAAACACATTTGATATCAACAAAACAATTTAATGTTGAATAAAATTAAAAGTAACATACATACATAATTTACCATACACAATTTTCCATTTTGTTAAGGATAAAAAATGTTAATGGTTGTGTAAGAGTGAAATTTTAACTAATAAAAAATAATTGGGGAACAACTTGGTTTTTTTTTCTAGATTCAAGATCACATGGCTACCTGTTTGTATAGTAGTGAATTTATTTTAGTTATATGTTTTAATTATGTATGTAATGTGAATCATAATTAACTATTTGTCAATTTTGATTAGCTGTAATAACCACCTAAATAAGGAGTAGTCTTTAAGGTGTAATAGCCACCTAAATAATTTCTTGTTGGAATTTGACAAAAAAAAAATGACTCAATCATAATGAATCCAAAAATATCAAATTAAAATTATATTACTAAATTTCTAAAACAACACATTCGTATATATTAATTTTTTTCATATTTAGAATTAATCTAAAATCATTTTACTTATTTATTAATAAAACAATAGATTGTTAATATCATAAGATAATCCTTGTAATGGACTACATTAATATCTCACTTCCTGTGTCCATCTGTACCAAGGACCAAACTGAGTGGTGCCCCTGAGGTATCTCAACACATGTTTGGGTGCCTTCCAATACAATTTGGTTAACTGAACCATAAATTGACTAAGCTAGTTAACTGCATAACACATGTATGGTTGTGTGTTCACCAAATACATAATTAAACCCACAAGTTGTCTATAAATAGTAGCCTCCACTACTTCACTTGAAGTAGCATCCTCCTTCCTCCAGTTACCAACTAGAGGAGTCTCCATGGGTTTATTGCTCTCCATGTGGAACTTCCTAAGTATCTCATTGGCATACTTTCCCTAAGAGAGAAATAGTTCCTCATCTCCTTGCCATACTTCCATACCAAGAACGTAATGCATGAGCCCTAAGTCCATTTCAAACTCTCTTACAAGATCCTCTTTGAAAGACTTGATCAACTTCTCATCACTTACAGAATCAAATTGTCGACATATAAAACAATAATCAACAATTTACCTTCAACCACAATATGGTAAAGGTTTGCATCTGCTTCACTTTTGGTGAAGCCAAACCCAATGAAATAGTTGTCAATCCGAGTGCACCAAGCACAGGGTGCTTGTTTCAGTCCATACAGTGCTCGCTTGAGTATGCACACATGCGACTCTTTGTTGAAGGTCTCAAATCCTTCAGGATGATTAATATACACCTATTCCTCAATCATGCCATTGAGGAATGTTGTATTTACATCCATCTGATGTATCTTCTATCCCATTTGTGTTGACATTGTTGAAATAGATCTGATTGATGAGTACCTTGCTATAGGAGAAAAAGTCTCATCGTAATCAATTCCCTCCACTTGATAGAACCCTCTGGCCATAAATTTGGCCTTGTGTTTCTCCACACTCCCATCTGCTGCTTTCTTTACCTTGTAAAGCCATATGGTACTCACCACTGACTTGTTTGCTAGCCTTGGGACCACCTCCCAAATACTGTTTATGATAATTGAGTTGTACTCCTTGACCATGGCATCAAACCACATTGGTTTCTTCACCGCTTCCTCGAATGAGGATGGATCAATTCTACACTCTCGCTCATCAGATCCATATAGCCAATGTACCTCTTTGGTGACCTCCTTTGCCTGCACTATGATGTGGGTGCTCCCACGTTCTCTCTAGCATCATGCAATAACCTGTCATCCTCTCTGGTGCACTTTCTCCCATCTTTGGAAGTCTCTACATGAGTGGGTGTTTCCACTCCCCGCTCCTTTACCTATGGCTACTCCACATCATCCCGAGGTTCCCCCCTTGGAGCTAAAAGCTCCTCAATTGCATGTAGTTGAAGCTCCCTCTCAAGGGAACATCTCATGTTCTTTTCTTCATCGAACTTCAAATATCTACAAACCAATTTCATCATGTTGGTTTGAAGGTACGCTCGATAGTTTTGAGTTATATTAGTGTACCCCACAAATATGCTCAACTCAGATGTTGACTCTAGCTTTTATGTGAATCTTTGGTAACATGGTAGTAGACTGATGAACCAAAGATCTTGAAGTGTGCCACATCTAGTTTCTTCCCTGGAAAATCCTCTTCTGGTGTACTCATCTCGTGGATTCGATGAGGGCTTATGTTCTGCAAATAAACAAATGTTTTGCATGCTTCAACCCACAAGTGTAATGGTAGGCCCTAATCACACAACATCATCTGTGCCACTCCCACAATACTTATGTTCTTCCTTTCAGCCACCCCACATTCTGTTGTGGGTTATGAGGTTCTATCAACTCCTGTCAAATGACTTCTGTTGCACATGAGTTCTTGAATTCATTCGACACATACTCTCCATTGTTATCACTTATGAGAGCTTTAACTTTCCTGCCATCATCTTTCTCGACAAGTGCTTTAAATTCATAAAACTTAGCGAACGTCTGATATTTCTTATGCATGAAGAAAATCCAACACTTACGAGAAAAATAAAAAAAATATTACAGAATTCCTGTGCTTGGCCATGGATGATGTTGAGAACAGTCCACACACATCAGAGTGAACTCGATCAAGGATCGCTTGTGCTCGATTGTCTTTGTCATGAAAGGAAGCTTTAGTGTACTTCTCCAATGTACACCCTTTGCATGTGTCTCTCTTCTCTAGTGTACCCTTGGGAAGTCCTGTAGAATTTTTTTGCATGATATTCAAAGCTCTGTGGTGCAAGTGACCAAATATTCTATGCCACAACTCACTGATGTCTCAGCTTTGCACCTTCTCTGCTTTAGTGCTCAAAGTATCATAGTCTTCTACCTCTAATTTGTAGAGGTTATTCACTCAAACCCCTATCCACTTCACCTGTCCTGTGGCTATGTGATGAAGGAAATCCTTTCCCTTACTAAATATCACATCATAGCCTATATCCTCCAACATGGAAACAGAAACCAAGTTCTTATTCAAACCTAGAACATACATGACATCTCTCAAAATGAGAGGAGAACTAGACTCCCTCTGAAAGGTAACATTACTGATGTTGGTTGCACTACACCTCTCGTCATCACCCATATCAATATGCATATGGATATCGTTCTCCTCCAAGTTATTGAAGAGCTCTCTGTTACTAGTCATATGCAATGAAGCTCCATTGTCTAGGTACCACACAATACCCATCACCAATGACACCATGCAAGTGATGAGGGTAAAATACAATTTGAATTGCAAAGAAAGAGCTTCACCTTCCGCTCCCCCTGAGGGCTTCTTACCAGCCTTCTTGTATGGACACTTTCTGGCATAGTGTCCTAGCTCGTGACCGTGAAAGCACTTCATTTTAGACATGTCCTTCTTCTTGTCATCCTAATTGGAATCTGATTTGGAATGGGATTACTTCCCATTTTCTTTCTTCACCTTCCCATATAAGGCACAGTTATCCTCATCATCATGCTTTGATGAGGATCTGTCTATGGTGTTCCACCAAATCTCTTCCTATACCAAGTCAGACCACATTCGCTCCCACTCTGGTAGCTTCTCCCTCACATTAACTAAGTCCTTGTAACTGTGCCAGCTCTTGGGAAGTCCTAGAAGTGCTAATCTCACCAGATCATCTTCTGCAATAGTAACCTCGACACTTCCAAGCTCATCCTGACATTGGGTAAACTTGGTCAAGTACTTTGGAATTGAGTCACCCTTCTCCATCTTGATGTTTCTGAGCTTGTTCTTTATTGCCAGCTTCCTGTGGTCACTATTATTTTGAAATAGGTCAATCAATTCTTTTCACATTTCAAATGGAGTTTACTTATCAGGGAGATTCGATATAATATGATATCAAACTCCTTCTAGGATAATCCTTCTTTCCTTTGCCACACACTTTCTCCATTCAACCAAATCTCTAGCATTAGAAGTTGGAGGCTTCGAGATATCATGATCTATCAATTCGTTCAACCCATTGTCTTCCAACACTGCCTCCATTCTGTCATTCCAAGCTATGTAATTCAAGTTTCCCTCCAGGGCATACTCAAGTCTCAAACCATAGAATGACATCTCGTTGACTCTGAAGTATGAAACTGCAAATTTTATTTCTTAGACCATCACATGGTCTAATAATTTCTTCTGAAGGATAAGTTCTCTAGGACCTAAGTGTCTACATTAATCCTCTCAACTCCTTGAGAAGCATTTATTAGAAGGAAATTCCTAAGGGAAGAAAAGAGAGAGAGAGAACAAGAATATAAGGAAATTCTTGTAAAATTCTCAAGGAGACTCCTTCCACGCTATAAGAAACATTACTACTAGTCAAGGAGGAGTTGAGGCTAATGCATTAGAAGGGATTTCTTCCATCCAATATATAATTGTAAAATGATCTAATTATATTTAATATGTATTTCATTATTCTTTCCCAATCATTGTCATCAACTACATGTAATCAATTGGATTTAAATTAACTTTGATAATATAATGTAGATGTAGCACATCACTCTAGTAGATTTTGGTAGGAGAATAGGAATGGCTCTTGTTGTCTTATGTGAATGATACAAGTGTGAGTAATTGATCCAAATTGGATCAATATATTTTTTTTCATCCATCTCAATGCTTTCAGAGTGGAAAAAGTGGAAGAAACAACTCATGAGACTATTTTTACTTGCAGGACCCAGTTTGGCAAAAGAGAGTCTGACACCTTCCGGGAGAGTTTTGAGGCATCAAATGAAATTTTTGGGGGGGGGGGGAATTTTGTCACTTTAGCTTAGCACCTTTTGATGTTATTCTACACATAGAGATCTTTCCAATGATGTAACAAGTGCTTCAATCAAATTCTATATCTGAAAGTTATGCCACTCAGAAGTTGACCTTATTGTTTTCACATCCATAATTCAAGAGGATGTTGTGCCAACCCCCATTATTCTTGGAAAAGGGGCTATTCACATGAATATGATGTAAAATACTCTAGAAGAGTCTATATCTTAACTCTAGTTAAGATTTTAGGTAATCAAACCTAACCACTAGTGGGCTATTATGTTGTGTTATAATCAGGCCACTAGGAGGAAAATAGATTCCATTCTTTTGAGTGAATTTGTTCCATAGATGAGAAAAAATATATACTATGGATAGGAGGTAGAGAACATAGAGAGGATTTGTGCATTGTAGCATCCCACAGGACACAAACCATATTTTTTTGTACTTGTAGCCATATTTCCAGAAAGAGAAAGAGAGGGGAGTGACCTCACCTTCCTGTTGGGTTTTTCTCTCGAAAGGGTTTCCTAGAGAAAATATTGTCTTATGTGTGTGTGGGATTTTATTTTGTCAGTCTCTACTTTCTGCATAATTTCCATTCGCATCCATGCAATAATTTTCAGTAAATTCTACAGATCCAAAAATGTAATAAAACTATAATAATGTATAATTTCATATTTTAAGCATAATATTATCATATCTGTTGTGATGAATTGTCTATTGAAATAACCACGATAGTTTACAAATAAGTAATATGTTGAAAAATGTGCAACAAGAAATGTTAAATTTAGAATGTGCTAAAAATAGCAGTTCGGCCAGTGAGGTCATTGGCCACATTGGGTGAGAGGTGAAACTGCTAAAAATAGAAAGTTCTAAAAATAGCATTTATGGGTCCCTTCCTATTTATAGCAGTCCCTAGTCTATCTATAGGAAGTAAAATTAATTTTGGTCTTAACAGTAGTTGGAAATATTAATTAATTAATTCAGTTGAGTTAATTAGTTAAGGAAATTCGAATTTGAAGTCTTTGTGAGCATGCTCATGAGTTGTCCCACTGATTGAGGAATTTATCTTTAATTTCCTCCACTGATTGAGGGAATAAGTATGAGTTCTATAATGAGAGAATCGGTTGACTTAGTTCTAATTAGTCAAGTCTAGTTAGATTATTTTAACAAGTTGTTAAAATAATAAAATATAGTTTGTTGATGCTTGCATGCATGTGACAACTATTATTTTAGATAACTGAGGATTCACTCATGGATAACTGTTGCATGTCAATTCTATCAAAGACCCAGTTGAGATCAGATGAGGGACAGTGTACTATCAGATGCTTGGATATTTCTAGTAAGTATTCCTTGCATGAGGAAGAAATCTATTTTCTTCTATTACTATGTAGGTGGACCTAAGGTGACAGCAGGTATGATTAGGCCAATTTTCAGCCGGTATAATGAGGCCTAGGTAGTCCATGATTTTCATCTTCTGATTGAAGATCATCAGAGTACAGAAAGAGCAGGATAGCTATTGAGCTGATTCTTTTTGTATTGTGAAGAGGATTTCCACTTGATTGGTTGGGGTTTTATGCTGGTGCTTTCCCCAGTGATATATTCTGTGTTATATGTGATTGATTTCTCTTGATCAGTTATGCATGTTTCTACTTGATGTTGCTCATGAATTCGATTATGCTTCCACCTAATGTTTTGTAGAAGTAGAACAAGTATTATGCTTTAGGACATTGCATATATTGGTTTGTTCTATAGGTGAAATTTCCACATGGTATCAGAGCACAAGTGATCAAGCAAGAGCAATATACTGAGAGGAGATTTCAAAGTTTTGAGTTTTGGGCCGAGAGTTTGCAGAGAAAATTTGAAAATTTCTATACAAAATTTTCAAATAAATATCAGATTTGGATCCTTGTGGAAAAATACCCAAAATCAAAAAAAAAAATTGTTGAATCGGAGTTCGGATGAGGGAGATATCGCTGATTTAAATTCAGCTCCTTTTCTAGAAAATTTCGTGACGACGAGATAGTGGAAATAGATTGGTGTGCTAACCAAGAACCTATATTCACTTGAGGTACAAGATACATGAAAAACCTTGAGGAGCAAGGCAAAGGTTAGAGACTTGGTGGTTGAGAGGGAGGGTATATTACCTCTCAACATGCAGAGCCAGAAGAAGTCTCAGACGATTGTGGAAGAGCCACGATTGGTGCAGCAACTTCAGGAGGTTGTGGAGCAACCACAATAGGGGAAGCTGAGTGGAGATAGAGTAGAGACATCTACTCATGTAGAGACCTCCAGTAGGGGGAAACTTCGAGCCAGGTGGACTGAGGGATCACATGCAGCCATACCTCCATGTAGGAGGTGGGGCGATATAGAGTGATCGTCCCAAGGAGGAGGGGCAGGATCCTTGAAGTACCCAACCTCTTGGATGAGACCTTGCTACGGGATCCCTGATGTGTAGTAGCAGGAACTGACTGATTGGGTAGAGACAGATGCAGATGGAATGGCAGAGAGAGCGACAGTGCAGGGAATCCCAGGATAGCGCATAGCTAGCAGGCTACAACAATGCGAGAGGCACAAGTGTTTTGCACAGTGCTAGGTGGCACAGAGAGGTGTGCAATGGTGCGAGATGCATGGAGATGTTGCAGTAGCGCAGATGTCAGAGAGGGAGCACTTGTCAGTAGCAAGTAGAGCTTCAGCATCAGAGTATGTTCCTAGCCCAACGAAGTGGTCAGTTGGGAGTGTTTTTGTTCCAAGTGTTGTTGGAGCAAGTGGACCAGGTAGATGTGTTGCATGCAGAACATTCCAGAGTTACAGGATCGAGTTTGAGAGAAAGCCTTTCTTGTTGAGAGGGAGTGTTGAAAAATGTGCAACAAGAAATGTTAAATTTAGAATGTGCTAAAATAGACCTGCTAAAAATAGCAGTTTGGCCAGTGAGGTCATTGGCCACATTGGGTGAGAGGTGAAATTGCTAAAAATAGAAAGTTCTAAAAATAGCATTTCTGGGTCCCTTCCTATTTATAGCAATCCCTATTCTATCTATAGGAAGTAAAATTAATTTTGGTCTTAACAGCAGTTGGAAATATTAATTAATTAATTTAGTTGAGTTAATTAGTTAAGGAAATTCGAATTTGAAGTCTTTGCGAGCATGCTCATGAGTTGTCCCATTGATTGAGGAATTTATCCTTAATTTCCTCCAGTGATTGAGGGAATAAGTATGAGTTCTATAATGAGAGAATCAGCTGACTTAGTTCTAACTAGTCAAGTTGAGTTAGATTATTTTAACAAGTTGTTAAAATAATAAAATATAGTTTGTTGATGCTTGCATGCTCGTGACAACTATTATTTTAGATAACTGAGGATTCACTCATGGATAACTGTTGCATGTCAGTTCTGTCAGAGACCCAGTTGAGATCAGATGAGGGAAAGTGTACTATCAGATGCTTGGATATTTATAGTAAGTATTCCTTGCATGAGGAAGAAATCTATTTTCTTCTATGACTACGTAGGTGGACCTGAGGTGACAGCAGGTATGATTAGGCCAATTTTCAGCCTATATAATGAGGCCTAGGTAGTTCATGATTTTCATCTTCTGATTGAAGATCATCAGAGTACAAAGAGAGCAAGATAACTATTGAACTGATTCTTTTTGCATTGTGAAGAGGATTTCCACTTGATTGATAATACAGTGTTGGGGTTTTATGCTGGTGCTTTCCCCAGTGATATATTCTGTGTTATGTGTGATTGATTTCTCTTGATCAGTTATGCATGTTTCTACTTGATGTTGCTCATGAATTCGATTATGCTTCCGCTTAATGTTTTGTAGAAGTAGAACAAGTATTATGCTTTAGGACATTGCATATATCGGTTTGTTCTACAGGTGAAATTTCTACATAATATAGTCAATATATCTACGAACTGGAGCAATATTCTCAATAACCACACTATTCATGATCACCATCAATATTTAGGGGTAAAATGTATCCAAACATCTTATCCTCCCTCTCAATTTACGAAAGCAAGATAAAGGCTAGATCTAGGGAAATTTACTAGATGGTCCACTCCTCTCTCTATATAGATCTTATGAAGCTATCTTTAGATAACATGAGATTCATAAATGAAAAAATGTTACTAATGTAGCTAATGCTACCATGTGGTCGAATGCTCTTCTATGACTCCACTAGATTCATCCTCTCTAAATATTGATTGTAATACTTAACATTTTGTATATTCTGATGAAGCTTAAAATGAAGTAAATTTATAATCGACAATTTTGATTTCATCCGATGGATGAAGAGAATGTGGTTGCTACTTTTTATAAAAGTTACAAGGCTCTAATCTAAATTAAAGGATCCAAGTGACAAGTCATAATTTGATTAGAAATTTGCACCAAAAAAATACAATTTGATGTTATGATGCGTTATTTGATGAGAAAGCTACAACCATGGATTTCATCTTAGAGATACACACATCAATCGCCATGACACAATATAGGGAAAGGTATATGTATACTAGAATCTTTCTAAGCCATGGCCAAGGAAAAATATTAAAGGACTCATTCATTTCAATGGATGTAACCCTTCCATAACCCATGGTGACCTAAAGTGTGATAACATATTCATAAAATAGAAACACAAGTGTGCTCAAGATGAGCAGCCTTGAACTAGCCTACATTATGCAGCTCACAAAAAAATAAAACTTGGGGAGTTCCGTTATGGGGAATTTGGGATGAATTTGATCCACAAAGTGTTAATGGGAAACATAACGAGTTGGTAAAAATGTATTTGTTCAATATGTGAATGTTGTATATGGTGATACTGGAGTGTCAATATTAATAATGTAGGAGCATGGTAGAGATCTTTGAGAGAAGTAAGGAAGGGAAAAACCCTTAAGCATTAAAGAGTAAAGGTTCTTGTAGCCCAAGGCTTGATTGAGAAATGCTTCAAAATGTAAGGGAGGAGGTTTTTGGCTTCTATGTTGTTGCAACATCATTTTTTTTTAAAGCTGGCATGCTAATGTATTAGTGGGTTCCAAAACCAATGATGTGGATTTAACTACCCATGACCACAATTCAATACCAAATTGTAACAACAAACCTTTGAATACTTTTTCATTATGAAAACACATGAATTTATTGTTTCACATCAAGAAACTAACTTAAATAATTATGAGATAAAATCTCAGTTAGATACTGTGAACTAGCAACGAAGCACAACAATAAAGATAATTAAAAATATGATCTCAACTATTTCATGAAAATATAAAAAAAAGGATTCATCACACCAAAGCACAAGAATAGTCCCCTAATACTAGTAATAATGTGATATGTTAAACATATGCTGAGGATAAGGACTAGAATCCCTATTAATTAGTCATATTATGGATTTATAGTGTGTTGTAGAAACTACACAACTCCACATAATTTGGCTAGTCATTACTATAGGAAACTCAATCGTAGACACCCAACCATAACTAATAAAATGATGTATACTTGGAGAGTAAACATTTTGGTGGAAAATGGACCAAGGAATTGGACAAACTCCTTGATTTTAGGAACAACTTTTTGGAGGTGGTTCCAAAGTTGGGAACCTAATTGGGTAAGGATGAGGATATCAAAAAAGGTTGTGGGAGTTGAATTTAGGGCGAGTTTGAAATTTTTCTCAAGGGTTAGTGGTACTATCATTTTGTATTATAGAATGAGAAGTTATGACATAAGGAAAGGATAAGGTGGTGTAGGGCCAATCACTAGGAAAATAAGAGTTATTCCACACTGAGTAGATTCAAATGTTAGTATCACTAAACAAAAAATGAAATCATACTAAGCAAGTCATATTCTAGGTGACCAAATAAAAATGTGGTGAAAAGAGAAATAGGCACATGGGTAAAAAAGGATTATGTAGCAAATAATTCATCAAGTTATGATTGGAAAAATATTAATGACTTTGAACATTTTGAACAAACTTCCATTTTCGTCAAGTGAAAGACCATATAATAGAAAGGGTTAGGAATGATGGTGGTTTGGTTATTAGTTGGTTTTGAGTGATTATCATTATTGCGTATTTATTGAATGTTAGTATCACTAGAACTATGGGTGGAAACTACAATAAGAAGTTTAATTAGTAGCAATAGCCATATCTTTGGGTTTTGCCCTTGATCCTCTAATGGACGATGGATATGTTCATATTAAATATTAATGGAATGTAGTTCCAAGTTAAATTTTTTGTTTTCTTTCCTTTAAATGGTGATGATGTATTCTATAACTATTCCTAATCTATGTTCATGAATGAATGTAATTCACTTAAATTTAAGTTGCAATTTTGAGTAATATGGAGGTTCACTTGTATTTATTATTTGACTATGGCATACCTTGATATTAGCTATGATATGATGAATGAAGCATAGTATAATACTTAGGGTGTAAGTATGCATGATTGGTTTGGTGCTAATGCTAACAATCATTCTATATGAGCCTTGTATAAGCTTTAGTCTTAACATAGGTTTATTGTTTACATATCAACAATAGTGCACAATAACTCAAAGAAACCCAATTATGACTAGGAAAATTGACTTTAAAATGAACTCTACCTTGAAACAATTTCTTTGAATAAATAGATACAAACCATTGGGATAACAAGCACAACTTATGTTTCCCTTGGCAAGGAATTAAAAGCATTGTTATGATTTAGCTAAGTTAAAATAGAGAGTGCATAGTGCAATGTAACGAATAGATATAGGACATTGATAGTTCGTAGAATGACTTCAAACAATTAATAAACACCAAACCAAGATGTTTCAAAAACATAAAACCAACAAAAGATGCTTGATCTATGCATATTGCTACGAATATAAAACAAGAAAATTGGAGAAAAAATCTTAGTCATGTAGTGAAGAATTGTTGTATGCAAGTTGTTTAAAGACATAACTATAAGCTTTGATTCGACATAAGTACAAAGGAAAACCCATAAAACTCACTTTCTACTATCTTAGAGATTTAGAAGTGATTGTGATTTTATACGCAAAAATGGATGATTAAAAGAGCAGTGAATGTTGTCCTATCTTATGCACAATGAATGGGTATAATAATTTTCTTATTTTTAAAAATTAGATTGGCTATGCACACATTAAATTAATTAAAATTGATTAATTAATGTTGTCCCTAAAAACCAATCTCATGCACACTAAATGAGGATAATTAATTCCTTGTCCTTTGAAATTAGATTGGTCATGCATGTGTTGAATTGGATAAACTTGTTGAATCAACGTTGTCCCTAATAATTGTCTCATACATAGTGAATGATAACAATCATTACTTTGTTCCTGGAAATTAAATTAGACATGTGTATGGTGAATTGGTTAAACTTGATCACATATGTATATTATGGATTGGCTCAATCAAATTTGATCATCCAATTTGTCATTAGAGTAGTCCCTTTAAATTGAGACATTAGAGTAGTCCCTTTAAATTGAGACATTAATATGATGCATTGTAATCAAATGATGCGAAAAAAATTTAATGTAATTATAAAATATTTAAGGCCACAAAAATTTGACATAATTACAATTTTAAAATTTATCATTAATTTTAGATTAAATTATGATAAAAAATATATAAATGCATATTACAATGGTAACACATACCTATATGATTGATATGAAGTAATATTAAATATGAGGTTGTTTATTACATATTTAAGGAAAAAAATATAAATACCCACATCTTTAACCAGATAAGAAAATAGCTCATATATATCCATAAAAAATACCTAAATGAAATATATAAAATAATTAAAATAAAGTTACATCATTAATGATGATAATGTGAGATTCACATCTCTTAAACCCTAAAACAGACGTTGTCCATCCCTTTCTTCGATAGTCCTTGGTGATAAACTTGTAATAAAGTTAACCCTGTCCAATAGAGGAAGTGAAAGATAACATAATTGCGATGGGGAGGTTTTCGTGGAATTCATTAGACACATGCATAATAAACGTCATCCTAAGAATATCTCGATTGCTGACCGTCTCTCTATCAATGCCCGTCTATTCCCTCTCTCTACCTGATATCTTCGATATTTATACCTGGCTGGATCTTTATTTATACCTTTATATCGATTGATACCCGGATCTCTCTTATCCGTATCTCTCTCTTCTTGCGAACTGGAGATAATGAACTTGCCACTGTTTGCTCGCTTTCCCATTGATTTCCCCCATCATGAAACAGTGAAAACACCGAAAAAAGTGAACCCGCCCTCTCCCTCTCCCTTATGGTCGAGCACCTAAAGGTGATGGCGGCCTTAACAGTCGAGCCTGTTTATGCAAGATCGAGTAACTAAAGTTTCAATTTACTTATTAGGTGGGGGGCTAGAAGTTTCAATTTACTTATTAGGTGGGGGGCTAAAGGTCAAGCCTCTCCGATCCTTTTGGTCAAATACCTAAAGATTCAATTTACTTATTAAAGATTCAATTTACTTATTAAGTGGCCCCTCTAAAATAAGTCAAAAAAAAAAAAAACCCTTAGGGATCAATAAGTAGGGAAAATTTTCCACGCCGATTCCACTCTAAAGTTTAGAAATAGTTAATAAAATGTATATATAAAATGAAGTTAATGTCCTTCATTTCAAATTTGTCGAGATATTTGTTCGGAGTGTTATGTAATTTTACTGTTCAAAGTGCTACGAGAGGCATCTTGCGCCTGTATTTGCAAAAATGGTGATAGGTTGTTCATTGTGATAGGTTGCTCAACATTAATAAATAGATAGAGAAAATTTGATTTTAAAATAATAAAATATTTTATAATATGAAAAGTATTTGAATTTTTTTTATTTTTTTTAAATTTCAAATCAAAACACTAAATTAAATTTAAATATAAGGACTGCGCTACACCTTACAACCCTCCGAACGCTGACGAGTTAGAGCAATGCCGAAATTTGCAAACGTGGGCGTGTGTAGCTCCTAACATTAAAGAGTTATATATATATATAATATCAAATAAAACTTGACATTCAATCTCAATTTCATGTGATTTGTGATTATGATAATTTACTTAAATTTATTTTTTATAAATATTTATAAAAAATATTATTAAGTTGAGTGATTTATTTTACAGTTTATTATGAAGTTTAATTTTATTTGCTAATCATTAAAGTAGAAATTTTGTTCATATAAGTCAAAATAATTTTTTTTTTAAATCTAAAAAATAAATAAGTAACTAAACAAAACATTTAAATAATATGAGCTTATATAAAATTTTACACGAGAAAAATTACATCTATGTTAGATCTCTATTTAAAATGAATCTATACTTCTCATAAATTATGTAATCAATTTTTTTATTAATTAAATTAATAACTAAAATATATATCAACCACATTTATTAATATAATTAAATTAATTATCTAATATTAAAAAACAATAATTATCTATTTTATATCTTATACTATAAAAAAAAATCAAATCAAATCACGACTGAATCCTAAACATACCTGCTATCTGTGAAACTTCAGACTTTGGGAATCAAATCACGACGGACTCCTAAACATACCTGCCATCTGTGAAACTTCAGACTTTGGGAATCAAATCACGACGGACTCCTAAACATACCTGCCATCTGTGAAACTTCAGACTTTGGAGCTATGTGAAAGCGAAAAGGGTGTGCGCGAAGCCATTGGTTGAGTGAAAGCTATGAAATCGCCTTGCGAATTCGACCTCCACCTAAACTCAGACACAAAGGAAAAAGAAATTACAATGACTTAGCGTTAAAAAAGGATATTCGCATCTTCGGCTTTAGTGCATTTAGACGGGATAACTAAATTTCTTTTATAAGATGGGCGGCAGCGTGTGCGCGAAGCCTATCGGTTGAGCGAAAGCCATGGAATCGCCTTGCGAATTCGTGGAACTTCCTGTCATTGATTTCTCTCTCCTCCCATGGAAATCTGGAGGCGATGCCCATCACCATGACCAGCGGGAGCTCGAGAAACTGAGAGAGGCTTGCCAGGAATGGGGCTTCTTCCGTGCCATCAACCATGGAGTCGAGTCAAGCCTAGTTCAAACAGTGGACTCCATGGCGCGAGACATGTTTATGCTGCCCGCTGACATGAAAGAGAAAACCATTTCCCCCATTTTCAATACTGGTTATTTCCAGGCCCAGAGGGGTCCCGAGGGTAAAGATTCGCTGCCTGAGAGCATGGTCTTTCCCAACGACAATTCAGTAGATGACATCTCTTCCAAGCTTTGGCCCCACGGAAACCACAATTTCCGGTTGGTTTTCACCATCTTGAAGTTTCAGTTTCTGTAATATTTGCTATTCTTTTGTAAAATCTCAAAACCCATTTCATTTATTAGTTACATTACGGGATATTCGTTATTCGAATCTAAATTTGGCGTACTGTTACAGCGAGAGGATGCAGGAGTACAACTCGGAAATGAGGGAGGTGTCACATGGGATCCTGAAAGTGATTCTTTGCAGTCTGGGTGTTGATGTGACTGAGCACTATTCATCACCGCTCTTTCACAAATCTCAAGGTTGGCTCCGCATGAATTTCTATCACAACAAAGACGATCATGATAATCAGCAGCAGCAGCGTTACTCGAAAGCTCATACAGACATCGGGTGTCTTACTATTCTGTACCAAGACGATGTGGGTGGCCTTCAGATCCGAACAAAGGAAGGAGAGTGGATTAATACCAAACCCTTGCCTGGATCGTTTGTTGTTAACATCGGCGACTGTTTACAGGTGAATCTTTAATTCGACCTCTTTTTCTTAAAGCTAAATTTAGAAATTGTCACTGAAACAAGTGATGGCGATGGTTGGCAGATGTGGAGTAATGGCAGATACCGCAGTGCAGAGCACCGCGTGGTTTATGGAGGATCGGAACGACTGTCCATGGCGTTCTTTCTGGATTTTACAGACGAAGCGGAGATTCGTGCTCCTGAAGAACTGATCGATGAGAAGCATCCTCGAAAGTACAGAGGAGTTACTTTTGAAGGCTTAAAAGCGTACTTCATGAAAGCTGGCCCAACTCTGGGTGGACCTCCGGCTTACTTTTTATTATAAACAGAAGGGAAAGGTCAGGTCACATTTCGTGAATGGCCTTACTGGTGATCGCATCTATTATTCGAAGATTTTTAATTTTCATTTTACCAGAAGTCACTATATTATCATTCGCTTTTGTTATATGTATTTACCGTTTTTTAGTGTGAGTTTTTGGAAGTTTTTCTAATAGGTTTTTTTGGTTTAATTTTTGGTAAGAATTTTTTGAAATCACAAGTTTGATGGACAATTTTTGCACAATCTAAGAGTCTTGAGAGGTTTTCATGGTGCCGAATTTATATAAACAGTAAAAAAAAAATCAGTTTAAATAACACAAATCAAGATTTCACCTCAAATTATTTGGCTAAAATCCAAAAATTCACACTAAAAATAATTCCTATATATTTTAAAATGATGAGCAATTACAGTTAGTGTGCACTGTCCTCCTGAAAGCAACTATGTAAATTGATGATTAAATAAACCGAACCCTTTCAACAGCATAATTAGATTCTTTATAATTTATTTGGGTGGTGCGCTGTATAGGGATGACTGATCAACAAAAGAAAATTATTTAAAGATGGTTTGGGATTAATTAAATTAATATTTATTTCAAAACCATTTTAATAGAATAATTAAATTAATATAAAAGAATAAATAAAATATTTAATTTATTAATTTTAAATATATAATTTGAGTGAGTTAATGACTAAGAGAAAGTGTCTCTTCCTAAAAAGTTATAGATTTAAAATTAGAAAAGATTAGAATGTATGATTTGAGTTAAATAATTTAAAAAATCTCAAAAAAATAAAATTATATACACAAAACTCTATTTATATTTATTCTTAAAAAATAATCTTTTATATTTTTTAATATATTGATTGAAGATTTCGATCCTACCAAAAAAATCTTTTATATTAAAAAATACATTGATTGAAGATTTCGATAATCCATTTTCATATTTTTAATATATTGATTGAAGATTTCGATCTTACACAAAAATCCATTAAAAATGATGTAAAAAGATGAGAATTCGTGCCTTTCTCTGTCCATGAAGATTATGAAGGATTTATAATAGTTTTAAAATTAAATTTCATGAAAATTATATATATATATTAATTTTAAAATATTGAAAAATGTATTTATTTTGGAATAGTGTTTTTATAATTGTAATTTAATTATTATTAATTATTAAGTATATGGTATTTATAAGTTATAGTATTGGTTGGTTTATGATATTGTAACATATTTTATTATAGATTAAGAATCTCCATGTTAAAATAAAGGTAATTTTTTATAGTTTCTAATCTTGTTTCATATTTTTTTAAATATAGGTGAGAGAAGGGCTATATATTAATATTTTTATAATTATTAATAATAATAATTTAAAATAAAGTTATAATTTAGTTACTTTATGATTTTTTTTTAAATTTAGCAATTTGAGATGTATAGTAAGATAAGTATTTTCATGATTAATATGGATTCCCATTTAATTTATATGGCTAGGTAGTTGATAAAAGTTTAAGAATATGTGTATATCTTGATTACATTTTGAGTGAGCTTATTGATTAAGAGTATGTATTTCTTTCTAAGAAGTTACATGTTCAAATGTAAATAGGGTAGAGTATGTACACCATCCTAAAAACAAATAGAATAGGAACACAAATAATAAACAAATAGAAGTAATTTTAAATGGTTTAATATTACTCAATCAATATTTATCTTTGAACACACCCCCACACACACATATGTTGTTGATTTAAGATTTTATTGCATCAATATGACTTCATACAAAGCCATATATCACTCTTTGAACTAAGTCATGTCACAATCTACTACAAGGAATTTACCAATACTAATGACAATGGACAATGATCATCTAGGTCTATCAAATGTAAACAACTATTACTACTAAATTCATAACTACTGAAATAAGCTTAACTACTAAAACTAAAATACATAAGCTACTTGATGAAGAGATTATGAAGAGATCATGGGCCTTGGCACTTGGTAGGGCTAGAGGTTTTAGGCCACATTGGAGATGGCCTTCTATGTGAGCTAGTCAAGAATCTATACATATGATGCAAGAGCATTTGTGGCATTGAAATCGTTGCAGTCCTCATGTTTTTCCTTCAAGACCTTGCCTAGGAGTGTTTTGATTTTCCACTGGAGGGTAACAAAATTAAGATATTGGATTTGTCTTCCCATGGTATGCCTAGGGTTAGGAAACCAAATGGCTACTTCATCTTGGATTGTAGAATCAAGGTAGGATTGGCAGTCACTAGTGGTCAAGGCTTCAAGTTGGCATATTTCCTCTGGGATTTTTGAGGGTTAGAGAAATGGAAAAGAACTATATCATTTTTTTCTTGGGATTGAGCTCGCAAATGGCCTTGAGGACCTCCACCACTAGATCCCCGACAACAACACATCCTCTGATGGGCATGGTATGCTAGACCAGAACTGGCGAAAGCGAGGACGACCCCTAGAAGAAAAAAAAACCAAGGAGACCATAAGACATAATACAAAGTGACATGGTTTCTCAATAAAGACTTGGCTTCTAGGGAGGTCTGGAGCAGACTATAGAAAAATGAGATAATGGTTTAATGAAGATGGAGGGACTCCAGGGAAGGTTAGATGACCACAAGAAACCAAAAACACCAATCTCTGTGCAGACAACCTAGGCACTATGGAGACTATGAACCAACAACCACCCAACAAAAGCTATCAAATTGAAAGATTTGAAGGAGTTGTGGAGGTTGGACATAGAATGTATTATCGAGCAATCGTCAACCCAATGATCTTGGAAATGCTTTAGGTTGATGGCATTCCTTTGCTAGTCACAACTCCCCATGCTCAAGCTTCTGTCGTAGCTGCAAAAAATGTTCAAGGGGTCGCCTCCTCAGTTGTCGTTTTTATAATCCTCTCATGGATGTTTAACATTAGGTGTATGCATTGAAGTCCAACATCCCTGGAGTTAGGACTACCGTGTAATACAACTCTCATAGAGTTATTGCCATCGGAGATAGATTTCCCCTTAACTAGAGCATAATCACAAGAATGTCCCCATGACACATGGTTGTGACAGTCAGATTTAAGCTACAAAGGATTAACCAATGAGTTTAACTACTACCTATATCCTTGGAATGACTTGACAAAAACATCGATTGGAGCCTTCCACTTGCATAGAAGAAGATTCAATTTTTTTGAATGACTTAGAAGCATATCAACATAATCTCTCACAATATACATATGCTAAATTTCATTGATACATGGTTGAAGTATCTCAAACAACAATGCACTACTGGAATTCTATGTTCGCCTATTATTTCTGTAATTCTGTCGAGGGTGTTGTCAAAATTTTATGTCTGCTTGTTGCTACCATAATTTTGTGCAGGGTTCTACCATAATTTCGTGTAGGGTTCTACCTTAATTCTATGCAAGGGTGCTACCTAAATGCTAGGTAAAAGAGCTACTAGAATTTTAGGCAGACAATGCTATTGGATTTTTGTGTAGAGGTGCTACCATATTTTTAGGAAGACAACATTACTAGATATTTGCAATTTGACATAAAATATTGTTATTCTTTCAAAGCAACTGTGAATTTGTAAATGTTGGCTTGTTGGGGCCTGACCTAGGTTCGGAGCTAATTAGCCATGAAAATCCCTGTGCTACTGGCCCTTTCGGCAACAGCCCGCAGAGCGCAAATTGAGGTCTCACCCGAAGTAGTATGGGGGGGTGCTGGAACCAGGTTTCCGCACCCTTGAGATGTTTGAGAGGTTGAATTGGTCCAACTGTTACTTCCTGTGCACAGGTTGCTTCGCGCACTTCCCTGGCCTTCGCACCTTGATAGATTCGTCTTCGCTTAGCCATAACCAAGGGCTGTGGGGCTTTTGTGCTACTAGAGCAGTGTTCTACACTATTCCCCTAAGTTGCACCGGAGATCTTACTTGTCTTCTTACACCAGTTAGTTAGTTCCGCATAAATAGGATCCTTGTGTTATATTTAATTATACAACATATTCATATAAGTTCGTGCAACACATAACAATAAACTTGCAAATTATACCTAATAATACATAAAGCAGGAAAAGATACACAGAAATATGGTAAAACTTCTCTTTATTATTGCTTCCCACGGTTACAGACCGAACCTGCCCTGCACACTCAGCTGCAGGGGTCTGCGCACTCAGTTGCAGACTACTAGGCCTCTGCGCACTCAGCTGCAAAGCCTTCTCCTACTCTATGACCCAAAGACACCCTTTACACTTCGACTCAATCTCTTAAACTCATCATGCCTATCTTCTATATTCTTGATTCACTTCGCTATCTTCTACATTTAGAGCCTCGCTCTATTTATACAATCCCATGGTCCGTGGACCATGGGTGGATCTTACAAGTCGACATTACATTTACAAAAACAAGGGCGGACAACCCCATGACTCTGTTATGACTTCGCGCTTCGTGCCCACAAATCGTAGAGTTTTTACGAAGGACTTCGTCAAAACTTGGGTTTTAAGCCCCAAAACATGCCTTAGGGGGTGATTCCATGCCCAACAGGCCCCCAACACGAACATCGTGACTCGCCCTCGAGTCACTCTATCAGTGCGGAGATCTTTGCGCAGAATCCCTCCAACTCTGCTCGAACTACTGCAAGGTCGGCAGCGCACTGAGCGGCTGCCTGTTGAATCTCCTGTACCCGTTGTTCCGAGACCACAGTGTCGGAACTGCTTCCCTGGACCTGTTTCTACGTCCCCTGTCATCGTTTATAGTCCTGCGCCTTCATCTGACTACTTGGAGCGCGAAGACTGTGCTTCTGTCGGCTAGTCAGATAGCCGAGCCACCCATGTAGGGCTTCAATCGACTGCCATTTACTTTGCCTGGGAAGGGTTCTCCATTTAGATTTACCAGGTGTACCGCGCCTTTGTCTGTGACCTCCTTAACATCGTATGGTCATAGCCAATGCATTCTGAATTTTCCTGGGAATTTATCAAACTTACTGTCATGCAGTAACACTAAATCATTTACCTTGAAGGTGCGCAACTTAATATGGCGATCATGCCAGGCCTTCTCGCATTGCTTTTGTACATGTTGATGGAAACCAGCCAGGAACCGTTCCTCTTCTAGTTCTTCCAACTGCGAGAGCCTCTCTTCCAGGGCTCCGCTGTCTGTCATACCTGTGAGCACTGCGATGTGTAGACTAGGCACAATATACTCCATTGGCATGACAGCTTCCACACCATAGACCAACTGGAAAGGTGTCTGGCCCGTTAGTTTCTTGCACGTTGTCCTATAAGCCCATAATGTTGCAGGAACGCGCAGGTCCCAATCATTCCACTGTGCGTTGTAGACTTCGATCAACACAGTCTCCAGTATTTTGTTGAATGCTTCTACTGTCCCTTTCGCTTGTGGGTGATACGATGTGCTTTTTTGATGATACACCTGAAACTCTTTTGTGAGTGCGCTAATTGTTTCATTCAAGAAATGTGTATCGCGATCACTCATCAATATTTTTGGACATCCAAATTGAGTCAATACACGTTCGAACAAAAACTTCGCATCCATGGCGGCGGTGCAGTCTTTGACTGGCTGCGCTTCTGCCCAACGAGTCAAGTACTCTTTCGCAGTGATAATGTATCTTGCACCCGTCTTTCCTTGAGGTTTGATAGGTTCTATAAAATCGATTGCCCACTTTTCGAAGGCTTGCAACATCATTTGTGGATTCAAAGGCATCTCATCCCTTCGTGATGGTTTACCTATTCTTTGACATATATTGCAGGCTTTACAGTGTGCTTTTGAATCCTGACAAAGGGTTGGCCACCACAACCCTGCACAGAGAAAATTTTGCGCAGTCACTTGCCTTGCATAGTGTCCTGCTACAATGCCCCCGTGTGCTTCCACGAGGATCTAACTTCGTTCGAATTCAAGTACATACCTTCACAGTATCTCATCATTGCCCATCTTATATAGGTGCATCGCGATGACAGAGAAATCAGCCGCGCGCACCACCAGTGCCTTCTTCTGCTGGACGGAGTATTCTTTCGGTACAATCCCTGTTGTCAGAAAGTGGATTATATCTTCAAAGTTTCCATCTGCTACATGCACAGTAAAGAGTTGTGTGTCAGGTAATCCTTCCTCCAAATTAGTAGGTTCCTCTCCCGTCTGAATTCACGACAAGTGATCTGGTCCTGCGTTTAGGCGTCCAGGCTTCACAACTACCTCAAAATCATATTCTTGGAACAATAAGAGCCACCTGCATATGCACCCCCCCCAACACATGCTTATTGACCAAGTATTTTAGCGTGAAATGGTCTGTATACATCTTGAAGTGTCCCCCTAGCAAGTAGTGCCGGTATTTTTGGAGCACGTAGACCATAGCCAACCCCTCACGTTTAGTTGTAGAATAGTTCTTTTCTGCTTTAGATAACCTGCGACTTGCGAATGCGATAGGGTGATCCAAGCCCTCTGCACCCTCTTATGTTAGTACTGCTTCGAGCGCTATACACGACGTGTCGACATGGACATGAAACTCCATATCCCATTTAGGGAAGACCAAGATTGGCGTGGACGCCAATTTCTCTTTTTGTACATCCAGGCTCTTCATGCAATCATCATTCTAGCAAAACGTGACATCCTTTTTCAACAGTTTCTCCATTGGCGCGGTGATATGGGCATAGCTTTTGTCGAACTTTCTGTAGTACCCCGTATGCCCCAGGGTAGCACGCAGCTTCTTGACACTTCGCGGTGCTTCCAAATTCAGAATTACTGCAATCTTCGCGGGGTCTACCATCAGTCCCTGTTTGTAGACCACATGTCCCAACAAGTTTCCAAAGGGAACGAGAAACGTACACTTCTTGATGTTCAACATGATTTGGTGTCGTTGGCAAGTATCCAGCATCAAGCGTAAGTTCGCTACATGGTGCTTAACCAATCCAAATACAGTCCAATCATCTAGATAGACCTCCAGAAATTTGTGGATATTCTCTTTGAATGTTGCAACAACTATGCGCGAAAAGATGGCTGACGCGTTCTTCAACCCAAACGGCATAACGGTGTATTGAAAGAAGCCCCACTCAGTCACAAAGGTGGTGTTGCTCCTATCTTCTGACGTGATTTTGATCTGGTGGTACCTTGAGAACCCATCAGTAAAAGAATATGCTTCTTGCCCGCCGACATTTTCCAATACTTCATCTGTGAACAGAGTTGGGAATGGGTCATGTACGCATGCGTCATTCAATTTCCTGAGGTCCACGCATATTCTTATCTCGTCCTTTTGCTTCTTTTCCTGTACTACCATAGGGCTTACCCAGTCGGATTCTTCCACCGGTTCAATGGTTCCAGCTGCGAGCATTTTGTTTAGTTCTACGTGGACTTTTTCCTTGTACTTCAGATTCAGGTGGTAAGGCCTCTGCTTAACTAGCTTCGCATCGGGTTTTAAGGTGATCTTCATCAACCCTAAATCGCTAACGATTCCTTTTAAGTCTGTGATCTTGGTCGGGAATAAGTCCTGGTACTCGCGAAGTAACTCAACGACCTCATCCACCGTCGCATCATCCCAGTAGTCGCCGAGCGTTGCATACTTAGGTTCGGCCTCCTTACCAATGTTTACCTACTTTGTTTTCACCGGCGCGGTTATGTCAGGGTCTTCAATCAATGGCCCTTGAACCTCGCGATAGCCTTCAGTTTCTGGAATATTAACTTTTCGTGGATCTTCGTTGTCTTCTTCAGTATTTATGTTGTAACATTCTTGTGCGTAGCTCAGCTGATTTGCGCATTCAGACTGAATCACTTCTATTTGCTCCTGGGGTACTTTAAAGATAGTTGCTTTTACTACTTGTAGTGCATCATCAACAGTATCCCACCAACGATCCTCAAACGTGAAGGTTAACAGGAATCCTTTGCGCAAGATATCCCATTCACTCGTTCCATGGTGGAGCTCCGTATCTATATACCAGTTCATGGGTATAATATCCAGGGTATGGCAAAACAGGTGCACCCACTCAGGTTGTGGCTCTTCCCCATAGACCTTTGTCCATTTGGCAAGGTGAGCGCACGGATCATCCTGTCCCTCATACTTTTCTTTCAATTGCATCTGAGGCTTCCCAAACCGCATGTGCATCGTTCTCCTACATTCACACCAGTCCCCAAAGCTTCTTTGGTGCGTACCCCACCACCTCGCAGGCTTAGCGTGTAGTACCCATTTCAAAGCTTCAAAATGTTGTTGTTCTGGCACCTCTCTTTCAAATCTGTTCACGAAGTCATCCACCTCACTTAACCCATCATACGTAGGAAGATCCCTTACCTCTATTGGTACACTCCTTTATATATATAGATCTTATGGATTTCACTTTCGATAACATGAGAGTGATAAATGAAAAATGTTACTAATGTAGTTAATTCTACCATGTGGTCGAATGCTCTTCTGTGACTCCATTAGATCCGTCCTCTCTAAATATTCATTGTAATACTTAGCATTTTGTATATTATGATGAAGTTTAAAATGAAGTAAATTTATAATCGAGGATTTTTATTTCATCCCATGGATGAAGAGAATGTGGTTTCTACCTTTTATAAAAGTTACAAGGTTGTAATCTAAATTAAAGGATCCAAGCGACAAGTCATAATCTCATTAGAAATTTGCACCAAAAAAATACAATTTGATACTATGATGCATTATTTGATTAGTAAGCTACAACCATGGATTTCATCTTGGAGATGCACACATCAAGGGCCATGACATAATAGAGGGAAAGGTATATGTAGGTACACTAGAATCTTTCTAAGCCATGGGCAAGGAAAATTATTAAAGGACTCATTCATTTTGATGGATGTAACACTCCTATAACCCATGGTGACCTAAAGTTTGATAACATATTCATAAAATAGAAACACAAGTGTGTTCACGATGAGGAGCCTTGAACTATCCTACATCATGCAGCTCACAAAAAAAAAAACTTGGGGAGTTCTGTTATGGGGAATTTATGATGAATTTGATCCACAAAGTGTTGATGGGAAACATAATGAGTTGGTAAAAGTGTATTTGTTCAATATGTGAATGTTGGATATGGTGATAGTGGAGTGTCAATATTAATAATGTAGGAGCATGGTAGAGATGTTTGAGAGAATTAAGGAAGGGAAAAACCCTTAAGCATTAAAGAGTAAAGGTTCTTGTAGCCCAACTATAAGGGAGGAGGTTTTTGGCTTCTATGTTGTTACAACATCATTTTTTTTAAAGCTGGCATGCTAATGTATTAGTGGGTTCCAAAACCAATGATGTGGATTTAACTACCCATGAGCACAATTCAATACCAAAATGTAAAAAACAAACCTTTGAATGCTTTTTCATTATGAAAACACATGAATTTATTGTTTCACATCAAGAAACTAACTTAAATAATTAGGAGATAAAATCTCAATTAGATACTATGAACTAGCAACTAATCACAACAATAAAGATAATTAAAAATATGATCTCAACTATTTCATGAAAATAGGAAAAAAAGAAGGATTCATCACACCAAACCACAAGAATAGTCCCCTAATACTAGTAATAATGTGATATGTCAAACATATGTTGACGATGAGGACAAGAATCCCTATTAATTAGTCATATTATGGATTTATAGTGTGCTGTAGAAACTGCACAACTCCACATAATTTGGCTAGTCATTAGTATAGGAAACTCAATCGTAGACACCCAACCATAACTAATAAAATGATGTATACTTGGAGAGTCAACATTATGGTGAGAAAATGGACTAAGGAATTGGACAAACTCCTTGATTTTAGGAACAAATTTGTGGAGGTGGTTACAAAGTTGGGAACCTAATTGGGTAAGGTTGAGGATATCAAAAAATGTGGTGGGAGTTGACTTGGGGGCGAGTTATAAATTTTTCTAAAGGCTTAGTGGTACCATCATTTTGTATTATAGAATGAGAAGTTATGGTAGAAGCAAAGGATAAGGTGGTGTAGGGCCAAGCACTAGGAAAATAGGAGTTATGCCACATGGAGTAGAAATTGTTAGTAGCACTAAACAAAAAATGAAATCATACTAAGCAAGTCATATTCTAGGTGACCAAATAAAAATGTGGTGAAAAGATAAATAGGCACATGGCTAAAAAAGGATTATGTAGAAAATAATACATCAATTTAGGATTGGAAAAATATTAATGACTTTGAACATTTTGAACAAATTTCTAGTATCACTGGAACTATGGGGTGGAAACTACAATAAGAAGTTTTAATTGGTACTAGTAGCCATATATTTGGGTTGAACCCTTGATCCTCTAATGGATGATGGATATGTTCATATTAAATATTAATGGAATGTAGTTCCAAGTTAAATTTTTTATTTTCTTTCCTTTAAATGGTGATGATGTGTTATATAACTGTTCCTAATCTATGTTCATGAATGAACATAATTCACTTATTTAAGTTGCAATTTTGAGTAAGATGGAGGTTCATTTGTATTTATCATTTGACTATGGCATAGCTTGATATTAGTTATGATATGATGAATGAAGCATAGTATAATACTTAGGGTGTAAGTATGCATGATTGGTTCAGTGCTAATGCTAACAATCATTCTATATGAGCCTTTTATAAGATTTAGTCTTAGCATAAGCCTATTGTTTACATATCAACAATAGTGCACAATAACTCAAAGAAACCCAATTATGACTAAAAAATTTGACTTTAAATGAACTCTATCTTGAAACAATTTCTTTGAATAAATAGATCCAAACCATTGGGCTAACAAGCACAACTTATGTTTTCCTTGGCAAGGAATTAAATGCATTGTTATGATTTAGCTAAGTTAAAATAGAGAGTGCATAGTGCAATGTAACAAATAGATATAGGACATTGATAATTTGTAGAATGACTTCAAACAATTAATAAACACTAAACCAAGCTGATTCAAAAACATAAAACCAATAGAAAAATGCTTGATCTATGCATATTGCTATGAATATAAAGCAATAGAAAATTGGAGAAAAAATCTTAGCCATGTAATGAAGAATTGTTGTATGCAAGTTATTTAAAGACATAACTATAAGCTTTGATTCAACATAAGTACACAGGAAAACCCATAAAACTCACTTTCTACTATCTTAGAGATTTACAAGTAATTGTGATTGCATATGCAAAAATGGATGATTAAAAGATCAGTGAATGTTGTCCTATCTTATGCACGATGAATGGGTATAATAATTTTCTTATTTGTAAAAACTGGATTGGCTATGCACACATTAAATTCATTAAAATTGATTAATTAATGTTGTCCCTAAAAACCAATCTCATGCACACTAAATGAGGATAATCAATTCCTTGTCCTTTGAAATTAGATTGGTCATGCATGTGTTGAATTGGATAAACTTGTTGAATCAATGTTGTCCCTATTAATTGTCTTATACATAGTGAATGATAACAATCATTACTTTGTTCCTTGAAATTAAATTAGACATGTGTATGGTGAATTGGTTAAACTTGATCACATATGTATATTATGGGTTGGCTCATTCAAATTTGATCATCCAATTTGTCATTATAGGTTGGCTCAATCAAATTTGATCATCCAATTTGTCATTAGAGTAGTCCCTTTAAGTTGAGACATTAATATGATACATTGAGTTATGTAACGCATTTACCAATCAAATGATGCAAAAAAAATTAATGTAATTGTAAAATGTTTATGGCCACAAAAATTTGACATGATTACAATTTTAAAATTTGTCATTAATTATAAATTAAATTATGATAAAAAATATATAAGTGCATATTACAATGGTAACACATACCTATATGATTGATATTATGTAATATTAAATATGATGTTGTTTATAAGGAAAAAATATATAAATACACACATCTTTAACCAGATAAGAAAATAGCTCATATATATATCTATAAAAAATACCTAAATGAAATATATAAAATAATTAAAATAGAGTTACATCATTAATGATGATAATGTGAGATTCAGATCTCTTAAAACCTATAACAGAGGTTGTCCATCCCTTTCTTCGATAGTCCTTGGTGATAAACTTACAATAAAGTTAACTCTGTCCAATAAAGGAAGTGAAAGAACATAATTGCGATAGGGAGGTTTTCGTGGAATTCATTAGACACACGCATAATAAACGTCATCCTAAGAACAAGTAGGGAAAATTATCCACGCGGATTCCACTCTAAAGTTTAGAAATATTTAATAAAATGTATATATAAAATGAAGTTAATGTCCTTCATTTCAAATTTGTCGAGATATTTGTTCTGAGTGTTATGTAATTTTACTGTTCAAAGTGCTACCAGAGGCATCTTGTGCCTGTATTTGCAAAAATGGTGATAGGTTGTTCATTGTGATAGGTTGCTCAACATTATTAAATTAAGTTATAAGTTATAGGTGTGGCTTATATTGAAATTGAGATTGGGGAATTTCTATTTTTAATAAATAGATAGATAAAATTTGATTTTAAAATAATAAAATATTTTATAATATAAAAAATATGTGAATTTTTTTCCCAAATCAAAACAATAATTTAAATTTAAATATTATTTATTTTACCATATATTCATCTTTATTGGAACTGAATTTTTTCGTTTCTTTCCAGCTGTGTGACCCCAATTGATACCCTCTAGCACTTCAACAACATGTGTTTGGCCCCTTCGTTTCCTTGGTTCGATGTGCAGGTTGAGTGAGTGATATGATGTGCATGTTCGAGGTTGTGTTGGTTAAATATTTGATTCGTTGTGTTATTTTCATATTCAAGGTCTATTAATGTGAAGGTTAGATTTAAACTTATTTTGTTATTAATGCGATTAAGTTGTATATCTCCACAATTAAATTTAAACAAATATATAATTTAATCATAAACATATATTATATTAATATTTTTAAACTTATTAATATAGTCAAATTATATATAGCTACTATTAAATTTAAACTAATAAAATTTAAATCTCTATTTAAAATAAATCTATACTTCTCATAAATATATCAACCACATTTATTAATATAATTAAGTTTATTATCTAATATTAAAAAAACAATTATTAATATAATTAAGTTTATTATCTAATATTAAAAAAACAATAATTATACTATTAAAAAAATCAAATCACCACTGAGTCGAGTCCTAAACATACCTGCTATCTGTGAAACTTCAGACTTTGGGAATCAAATCACGACGGACTCCTAAACATACCTGCCATCTGTGAAACTTCAGACTTTGGGAATCAAATCACGACGGACTCCTAAACATACCTGCCATCTGTGAAACTTGAGAGTTTGGACCTATGTGAAAGCGAAAAGGGTGTGCGCGAAGCCATTGGTTGAGTGAAAGCTATGAAATCGCCTTGCGAATTCGACCTCCACCTAAACTCAGACACAAAGGAAAAAGAAATTACAATGACTTAGCGTTAAAAAAGGATATTCGCATCTTCGGCTTTAGTGCATTTAGACGGGATAACTAAATTTCTTTTATAAGATGGGCGGCAGGGTGTGCGCGAAGCCTATCGGTTGAGCGAAAGCCATGGAATCGCCTTGCGAATTCGTGGAACTTCCTGTCATTGATTTCTCTCTCCTCCCATGGAAATCTGGAGGCGATGCCCATCACCATGACCAGCGGGAGCTCGAGAAACTGAGAGAGGCTTGCCAGGAATGGGGCTTCTTCCGTGCCATCAACCATGGAGTCGAGTCAAGCCTAGTTCAAACAGTGGACTCCATGGCGCGAGACATGTTTATGCTGCCCGCTGACATGAAAGAGAAAACCATTTCCCCCATTTTCAATACTGGTTATTTCCAGGCCCAGAGGGGTCCCGAGGGTAAAGATTCGCTGCCTGAGAGCATGGTCTTTCCCAACGACAATTCAGTAGATGACATCTCTTCCAAGCTTTGGCCCCACGGAAACCACAATTTCCGGTTGGTTTTCACCATCTTGAAGTTTCAGTTTCTGTAATATTTGCTATTCTTTTGTAAAATCTCAAAACCCATTTCATTTATTAGTTACATTACGGGATATTCGTTATTCGAATCTAAATTTGGCGTACTGTTACAGCGAGAGGATGCAGGAGTACAACTCGGAAATGAGGGAGGTGTCACATGGGATCCTGAAAGTGATTCTTCGCAGTCTGGGTGTTGATGTGACTGAGCACTATTCATCACCGCTCTTTCACAAATCTCACGGTTGGCTCCGCATGAATTTCTATCACAACAAAGACGATCATGATAATCAGCAGCAGCGGCGTTACTCGAAAGCTCATACAGACATCGGGTGCCTTACTATTCTGTACCAAGACCATGTGGGTGGCCTTCAGATCCGAACAAAGGAAGGAGAGTGGATTAATACGAAGCCCTTGCCTGGATCGTTTGTTGTTAACATCGGCGACTGTTTACAGGTGAATCTTTAATTCGACCTCTTTTTCTTAAAGCTAAATTTAGAAATTGTCACTGAAACAAGTGATGGCGATGGTTGGCAGATGTGGAGTAATGGCAGATACCGCAGTGCAGAGCACCGCGTGGTTTATGGAGGATCGGAACGACTGTCCATGGCGTTCTTTCTGGATTTTACAGACAAAGCGGAGATTCGTGCTCCTGAAGAACTGATCGATGAGAAGCACCCTCGAAAGTACATAGGAGTTACTTTTGAAGACTTAAAAGCGTACTTCATGAAAGCTGGCCCAACTCTGGGTGGACCTCCGGCTTACTTTTTATTATAAACAGAAGGGAAAGGTCAGGTCACATTTCGTGAATGGTCTTACTGGTGACCGCATCTATTATTCGAAGTTTTTTAGTTTTCATTTTACCCAAAGTCATTGTATTATCACTGGCTTTTTGCTATATGTATTTAGAGTTATTTTTAGTCTGAGTTTTTGGAAGTTTTTCTAATAAGTTTTTTTGGTTTAATGTCTGATAAGAATTTTTTAAAATCACAAATTTTATAGATAATTTTTGCACAATTTAAATATTTTAAGAAATTTAAATAACACAAATCAACATTTTACCTCAAATTATTTCACCAAATTCCAACACCAAAAATCACACTAAAAACAACTCCTATTTAAAAAGATAAACAATTACAATTAATGTGCACTGTACTCCTAACAACAACTATGTAAATTGATGATTAAATAAACCGAACCCTTTCAACAGCATAATTAGATTCTTTATAATTTATTTGGGTGGTGCGCTGTATAGGGATGACTGATCAACAAAAGAAAATTATTTAAAAATGGTTTGGGATTAATTAAATCAATATTTATTTCAAAACTATTCTAATAGAATAATTAAATTAATATAAAAGAATAAATAAAATATTTAATTTATTAATTTTAAATATATAATTTAAGTGAGTTAATGACTAAGAAAAAGTGTCTCTTCCTAAAAAGTTATAGATTTAAAATTAGAAAAGATTAGAATGTATGCTTTCAGTTAAATAGTTTAAAAAATCTCACAAAAAATAAAATTATATACACCAATTTGATTCATTCTCATAAAAATTTACTATGCTCCAAACTTTTACATATTCAAAATAAAAAATTCAATCTCATCCTACACAAAACTCTATTTATATTTATTCTTAAAAAATAATCTTTTATATTTTTTTAATATATTGATTGAAGATTTCGATCCTACCAAAAAAATCTTTTATATTATAAAATATATTGATTGAAGATTTCGATAATCCATTTTCATATTTTTAATATATTGATTGAAGATTTCGATAATCCATTTTCATATTTTTAATATATTGATTGAAGATTTCGATCTTACACAAAAATCCATTTTTGTTTCAATCTTTTAAGCAGAGCATTAAAAAAATGATGTAAAAAGATGAGAATTCGTGCCTTTCTCTGTCCATGAAGATTATGAAAGATTTTATAATAGTTTTAAAATTAAATTTCATGAAAATTATATATATATATATATATATTAATATTGAAAAATGTGTTTATTTTGAAATAGTGTTTTTATAATTGTAATTTAATTATTATTAATTATTAAGTATATACAGCTTGAGTGGGCCTAATGGTTAAGAGCATGTGTTTCCTCCTAAGAGGTCACAGGTTCAAAACCAGAGGGGGTAGAGTATGTATGCCTTCGTAGACTTAGCAGTCAAATCGCTGCGTGGAGGTGGGTCCCTTGTCCCACAAACAAGGGGGTCTCATACACCAATTTGGTGTCTGGCTTGGCTGTGACCTTAAAATGAATATTATTATTATTATTATTTATAAGTCATATATTATTATTATTATTATTTATAAGTCATAGTATTTGTTGGTTTATGATATTATAACATATTTTATTATAGATTACCAATCTCTATGTTAAAATAAAGGTAAATTTTTGTAGTTTATAATCTTGTTTCATGTTTTTTTAAATATAGGTGAGAGAAAGGTTATATATTAATATTTTTATAATTATTAATAATAATAGTTTAAAATAAAGTTATAATTTAGTTAGTTTATGATTTTTTTTTTAAATTTGGCAATTTGAGATGTATAGTAAAATAAGTATTTTCATGATTAATATGGATTGCCATTTGATTTATATGGCTAGGTAGTTGATAAAAGTTTAAGAATATGTGTATATCTTGATTACATTTTGAGTGAGCTTATTGATTAAGAGTATGTATTTCTTTCTAAGAAGTTACATGTTCAAATCTAAACAGGGTAGAGTATGTACACCATCCTAAAAACAAATAGAATAGGAACACAAATAATAAACAAATACAAGTAATTCTAAATGGTTTAATATTACTCAATCAATATTTATCTTTGAACACACCTCCACACACACATATGTTGTTGATTTAATATTTTATTGTGTCAATATGACTTCATACAAAGCCAGATATCACTCTTTGAACTCAGTCATGTCATAATCTACCACAAGGAATTTACTAATACTAATGGCAATGGACAATGATCGTTTAGGTCTATTAAAATATAAAAACTATTACTGCTAAATTCATAACTACTGAAATAAGCTTAACTGCTAAAAGTAAAAGACATAAGCTACTTATGAAGTGATTAGGGCGAGATCATGGGCATTGCTACTTGGTAGGGCTAGAGGTTTTAGGCCACATTAGAGATGGCCTTCTATGTGAGCTAGTCGAGAATCTATACATATGATGCAAGATCATTGGTGGCATTGAACTTGTTGCGGTCCTCATGTTTTTCCTTCGAGACCTTGCTTAGGAGTGTTTTTATTTTCCACTGAAGGGTAACAAAATTAAGATATTGGGTATGTCTTCCCATGGTATGCCTAGGGTTAGGAAACCAAATGGCTACTTCATCTTGGATTGTAGAATCAAGGTAGGATTGGCAGTCATTAGTGGTCAAGGATTCATGTTGGCATAGTTCCTTTTGGATTTTTGGGAGTGAGAGAAGTGGAAAATAACTATAGCATTCTGTTCTTGGGATTGAGAGAAGTGGAAAATAACTATAGCATTTTGTTCTTGGGATTGAGCTCGTAAATGGTGGCCTTGAGGACCTTTACCACTAGATCACTAGATCCCTGACAACAACACATCCTCTAATGGGCATGGTATGTTAGACCAGAATAGGCGAAAGCAAGGACGACCCCTAGAAGAAAACTAAACCAAGGAGACGGTAACACATAATACAAAGTAACATGGTTTTCCAATAAAGACTTAGCCTGTAGGGAGGTTTGGAGTAGACTATAGAAAAATGAGATAATGGTTTAATGAAAATGGAGGGACTTAGGGCAAGGTTCAATGACCATAAGAAACCAAAAACACCAATACCTAGGCACTATGGAGACTATGAACCAACAACCACCCAACAAAATCTATCAAATTGAAAGAGTTGAAGGAGTTGTAGAGGTTGGACATAGAATGGATTATCGAGCAATGGTCAACCCAATGAACTTGGAAATGCTTTAGGTTGACGACATTCCTTTGACTATCACCACTCCCCTTGGTCAAGCTTCTGTCGTAGCTGCCAAAAATGTTCAAGGGGTCGCCTCCATTTTTCTACTCCTCTCATGGATGTTTGACATTAGATGTATGCATTGAAGTCCAACATCCCTGGAGTTAGGACTACCCTGTAATGCAACTCTCATAGAGCCATTGCCATAGGAGAGAGATTTCCCCTTAACTAGAGCAGAATCACAAGAATTTCTGCATGACACATGGTTGTGACAGCCAGATTTAAGCTACAAAGGATGTTTCGCACGAGAAATATCTGACCTATGATGGGGGAATGTCAGAGGCACAACAAAAGAACATGGAGTCGAGGTTACCAATCTAGGAGCTTGCAGACAGAGAAGAGGATTACATATGATTGTGAAGGGAATGAATGACACTTAACATGTGTGATTGCAAGGGGTGGGATAGCCATGTCATCCCTCCCTCTAAAATGCAATGGGAGGCAGCCCGGTGGTAGGCTCCCTCCTCGATTGACGTAAATTCTAATACCCCGAATGGGAAAATCACATTATAATACTATTATTGTGTGATATTTAAATTAATAAAGAAGAACAAATACAATATTTAATTTATTAATTATAATTATAATTTTTAAGTGGTTTATAAATATGTAATATTGAATATATGATATATTTTCTCACTTTATCTTTAAAAATGAACTAAACAAACTAATAATTATTTTAAATAAAATATTTAATTCATTGATATTATGAATTTGAATTAATTTTAGATAATGTTAAAATATTTGAATTAACATTAACATTAAAATATAATATATTTTAATATTATATTTATAAAATTATACTATTTAAATTAAAAAATATTTTAAATGAAATAATTACGACTTTAAATTATAGATATCATTCATCAATTTAAAAGTAATCTGAAATATATTTAATAATAAAAAATACAAGATTTTATCTTCATTTCCGTATAATTATAATTATAATTTGAAGTTTATATCAATTTAATTGCTTAAATTACTAACCATTAAGTTATCAATGCATAACCTCATAAGCTTATAAGGCATGAGAAAAATAGGGCATGAGAAAAATATATACACTTTTAGGTAAAAACCTAATCTGATGCGCTAACTCATTTGATAGGTCACTTCTAGAAACCAATTTCGATGAAAATTTTTTCTCTGTTTTTTAAGAATTAATATGACTCAGTCTCTCTGCAATAATAATAATAATAAATCTTCAAAAAATAACTTTTCACATTCTAGACTAATTTTTGTAGCCTCATCACACTTCTAAATTTGCAATAGAAAAAGCGATCAAGCTATCAACTCAGACTAGAAGGTCCTCCAATAACAGTTTTAAGTCCTAAGGCTTTTTGCATCCTCTGTAGAGTTCCTCATGTTAACACCCTTTGGACCCTTGGGGATATACAAGATCACTACCAGAATTTTATTGTCACACTATTCAATAAAAGAATTACAAAAAAAATGAATGAACATAACTGTAATGAAAATTCCAGTAACAATAAATGAATATAAACTTGCAGCTACCAATCAAATAAATAAGTCAACTACTTATGGAAAGAAACAATGCAAGTTATATTGAAGAGAAGAAGCCTTACCTTTTCTAGCACACTGACGGAAAGAATTACAGGCTTTGTTAAGAATTACACAACAAAACATGTATTTATTTCGTCATCCAAAGATAAAGAGTACAATGGCCCCTGCATAGCTCTATCCAAACTGCTTAAATGGCTAATCTCAATTAGAATTGTGCTCGAATAAACCTCCAAACTGCTTAAATTGCTAATCTCAATTAGAATTGTGCTAGAATAAACCTCCCATGGCCTCTACAAAGATAGGGGTTACATATTTAAAATTACATTTGAAGAAAAAAGAATAGGAGTTGATGCTCATGCATAATTTCCCCTATATTCATGGATCTCAATGTTCAACTTAGAATGAGTGTAGTTACATCTTGCTAAGTGAATGAAACGAAGGGAAAATGGTTCAATTCTAGATGAGAGAAAATGATGTGGAGCATTTGGGTTGGGGTGGATTAACGAAGGAGTTCAACCACTACCTATATCCTTGGAATGAGTTGACAAAAACTTCGATTGGAGCCTTCCACTTGGATAAAAGAAGATTCAATTTTTTTAATGACTTAGAAGCATATCAACACAATCTCTCACATATCCATATGCTTAATTTCATTGATAGATGGTTGAAGTATCTCAAACAACAATGCGCTACTGGAATTCTATGTTCACCTATTGTATCTGTAATTCTGTGCAGGGTGTTGTCGAAATTTTATGTATGCTTGTTTCTACCATAATTTTGTGCAAGGTGTTGTCGAAATTTTATGTATATTTCTACCATAATTTTGTGCAGGGTTCTACCATAATTCTATGCAAGGGTGCTACCTAAATTCTAGGTAAAAGAGCTACTAGAATTTTAGGCACACAATGCTATTGGATTTTTGTGTGGAGGTGCTACCAGATTTTTAGGAAGACAACATTACTAGATATTTGCAAGTTGACATAAAATATTTTTATTCTTTCAAAACAATTGTGAATTTGTAAAATCCAATTCAAATAGGGATCAAGACATGGGAAATGATCAAATTGATAATTAGATACTCATTAAACTCTTTTATGGCATGGAATTATGGACCATCTGAAAATTGGACGAAAATGAAAAGGTGATAAGTTCCAATAAGATTTATAAATTGTCAAAGTTGAGGCTCAATATCCCCAAACTCAATCCATTACATGTTCTCATGCATGATATTATTCTTTTAATCCCATTGTATGATGATGCATTTCTTCTTTTTTTACTTTTTTCTTTTCATATATATATATATATATATATATATATATATATAACATTTTGATTAGAAAATATCCTTAATATAAGTGGGAATCCCAAAATGATGCTCTTGTCTAAAAATCAAAGCTTCTAATAATATGTTACAAACTTTAAGAGCGGAGGTATGTTTTGACTTCATCTTATATGGAGTTTAATGGAGTCAAAATGGTGGAGTGAGAAAGCTATATAATTGGGATTAAATGGAAATTGATAAGGAATGAAATTAAAAGGATGAAGAAAAGTGCTTAAAAATATTTACTTGCTAAAAATTTGCTCACCCTGTACCTTTAATAGTACATAAAAACTTGAGGAGTGCTAATATTGAAACTCTAGTTGCATAGTTTTCTAAAACATTTGTTGGAATGAAAGAACATGGGCTATAAATCTGCTATGAAAATACATTCTTTGAATGGATGAAATAAAAAAATCATGTTATTTTTTTTTGAAAAAACGTGGAAGTGGTAGGTAAATAGATTGTTGTTTAAATGAGTGGGAAAGGATGGTTGCCTCAAGATCTGTAACAAGAGAATTAATTGTAAGGGTGGAAAAATGTCCCAAATTCACATTGATTCCCTCTTGTTGAAGCAAATCTATCTTTCCTATTTCAACAACCAGACCCTTTTTATTTGAGAAGAATCTGAAGGCTACAACTATTGTGTGAAAATGAACCATGAGGTCTTCGCATGTACCAAACCATGTGGTACAATTTTCAACATGTGAAATAAATGTGTTAATGTTAAGCATGATGAAAAAACATGGGATTAGTGGCCACTTATATATGTCATTAACCAACAAGATACAACCCGCCATTCATGTTAATGAGTGTCAAGGTAGCATAGTACATTCTGCCATGTACAAATGTATAAGATGAATTAAAGTCACCCGGAAAATCTAATTATTAGGAGAAATTAATGCATTCCCTTTTTCGTTAGTGAAGAATACCTCCATTAATGGATGCAAGTTCCAAAGTACTATTTAAAAATAATTAGTCTTGATCCTCAAAGATAATTAGAATTGATGAGACCAAATCAATTTATCAAAGAAGTTTAAAAAGAGATATGAAGAACAATGTTCTACAATAACAACATGTTGTAATAGGAAGAGTAAATTCTACTCATCAAAAAACTGGTTTTCTATTAAAATTTGTGTCTAATTGTACCAAGAAAATGGTTTTCATAGTTATGCTTATTTCTTTCTTTCTCTCCTTTTATTATTGTTATTATTATTATTTAAATAAAAGAATCAACAAGAATAATAAGTAGGAGTGGGAAGGTTGTACATCCACCAACATCTATAATGAATTCCTCCTTGGTCATGAGCATATGATACATCCTTAACTGGTGGTAGTTCACCAAGAAAGAGACTTTTTCTTCATCTATTATTTTGATCTAGGCTAATCCATTATTGAAAACAGTTTCAACTTCATAGGAACTTAACCAACAAGTAGATAATTTCCCTCTAAAATTTTTAAACTTGGAGTTGAAGAGAAGAGTCTAGTCACCCACATTAAATTTCTTATTTTTAATAAATTTATCATTCCCATAGTTCTTTTCTATTGAATGAGAGAGGTTAGATGAACAATTTATTATTTAATTGATCGTAATGGAAAGTGGCATCCACCCATGGAATTTACCCATGGTATTCATACACCCATGGTATTTATCCACCCATGGAATTTACCCATGGTATTGTAAGTGTCATCCACACATGGTATTTACCCATGGTATTGTAAGTAGCATCCACCCATAGTATTTATCCACCCATGGATTTACCCATGGTATTGTAAGTGGCATCCACCCATGGTATTCATTCACCATGTTATTTACCCACCCATTGAATTTACCTGTGGTATTGTAACTAAAAAATGCTATAAGTAGTAAGTCACATTTTGTAAAAGGACAAATTGTCCACCACAATGTAGATTTTACAATTATTCTCTATTTTAATAAAATGTTTCTTGGTGGTTTTTTTACTATGTGTTCTCATATTTTTATGGCATTTCTCCATTAGAATGAGGGTTTGAAGCACAATGATGAATGAAACACACAGAAACACTATTTAGTAAACTTAATGCAAGTTTCACAACTTACACAAAGCATTTCAAAAGTTCAAAATATCTCATTTGAAATTATTTTTTGTTAGCTCGAATGGGTTTTTTATGGAATTTTATTTCGTTTCCCACTTTGAGATATATGAGCATTTGAAGTTACATATGTGAGGAGTCTTGCACGGTCATGTGCACCATGAGTTTTATGAATCATTTTATCATTCCATAGGTAATAAAAGTTCAAGTGTATTATATAAATGGAAATGTCACTTCAATACCTCAAATGGGTCTTTGACATAATTTGATTTCATCACCTATAGAAGAAGTTATCAGCAAGAGGTCTATTGCTAGAAAAAAATTAACGTGAAAGAAACCTTTACAACATCTCATTAGATGGGAGAATCTACTAGACAATCAACCATACTTTTACCAACCAGACTGAGAAGCATCACGGTTACGGGTGACCCACAAACCTAAGGTTATGACTCAACTGTACAAAACCCTTGTAATCGAAGTCCATTTTCTAGTCCCCACATTGTTATTATCACAGTTGGTCACAAGCATTACATGATATCTCTATCATCAGATACTCATTTATCATGGTTGAGTCATCTACAAGCCCATTCTTTAGAGAAGTCCACCTGGTAGGTTGCACGCTATTAGTATCATAGTTTTTCACAAGCATTACAGGGTATCTTTATCCTCATATCTTCATTCATAATGGTTATGGGTTAACCACACAAAGTCATTCTCTTAAGTGGCTCTTCATATTCAACAAAGGCTTCTAGGGAGGGAACTTCATGCAATGGGGGCCATTACTTTTAAGGAGGGAGGAATGATCCGAATGGAAAGTGGCATCCACCCATGGTATTCATCCACCCATGGTATTTATCCACCCATGGAATTTATATTGGGTGTGTGTTATGTTATTTCCACGACTAGGCCCACGCGCAGAGTGGGGGGTTAGAGGGGGGGTGATAGCCCCCCCTGTCGAGGGGTTTGAGGGGTCCGATAGCCCCCCTCTACGGGGTCTGAGGTAGCCCCTTCAATTTTTTTTTTTTTGGATCCTATATTAGGTGGGTAGACCTACCTATGGTTTTGTGCATGGGTTTCACACTTGGTTTTGGGCATCATGGTTTTCTGCCCATGGTATTTTGTAGATCCGATCAAGGGAACTACGCTTATGTTCTAATCCAGGGTTAATGGATTGGGGTTTATGAATGTTTTGACATGTATATTTATGTATTGTAACATTGAAAGGAATATAATGAAAAATCAATCTGGTAGTCTCAGTTTTGGGATCCAGGGGGAAATCTCTATGTATATCTATTTTATGTTTTATGCTCTTGCCATTGTTTATTTTCTATTTTTAAGAATTCGTTTGTAGGTAATTTATGTACAAGGTTAAAAACTACAATTTACCCATGGTATAATAAGTGGCATCCACCCATGTTATTCATCCACCCATGGTATTTATCGAACCATGGAATTTACCCATGGTATTGTAAGTGGAATCCACCCATGGTATTCATTCATACATGGTATTTATCCATGGTATTCATTCACACATGGTATTTACCCATGGTATTGTAAGTGGCATCCACCCATGGTATTCATCCACACATGATATTTACCCCCCCATGGTATTTTAAGTGGCATCCACCCATGGTATTCATTCACCCATGGTATTTACCCATCCATGGAATTTACCCATAGTTTTGTAACTAAAAAATGCTATAAGTAACAAGTCGCATTTTGTAAAAGGATATATTGTCCACCACATTGTAGCTTTTATAATTATTCTCTATTTTAATAAAAAGTTTCTTGATGGTTTTGTTTATTGTGTGTTCTCATATTTTTACGACATTTCAATTTTTCAAATCCCCCCCTCCAAAGATCAGGATCACTAATCTTATCTAATTAATTAAGCTACATCATCCTTTGATGATCTCCATTTGAAAGGTTAATTCCAAACTGGGCTATAATCCCCAAAGTTTTAACATAATTTATATAGGGAGAAGAACTTGCTTCCCATAAACCAACTTGTAAGGTATGGATCTGTTAGTATTATTCCATGTAGTCCTTTAAGCCCACAATGCATCAGGAAGTTGATCTCCCCAATCTTTATGATGATTACGAATTATCTTTGTCAGAATGGTTTCTAGCACTTTATCGGTGGAATCTACCTATCCATTAGTTTGCAAGAGTTAAGGAGAAGAGGTTTTATGCTTGATCTAGCACTGCTAAGTAAGGGATTGGATGAGTTTGGATGTTAATTTCATCCCATGATATGTAACAATTTTTCTAGGCATATCGAATTGAGTGAAATATCTTCATAAATAAAATTTCTAGCTGTGTATTCATTAGATTTTAATAAATCGTTGGATTCTACCCATTTAGTAACATAATTAGTGCAAATAAGAACATATATTTTCTTTCTCGACTTGGGATTTATAGGTCCAACAAAATCCAAAGCCAAATTTTAAAATTATTCAATAAGTACCTAGGGGGCAATCTCATCTTATCGGCTAGTATTGGTTGACATAATCTTTCATGAATATCATAGCTTGTAACATACTTCTTGGCATCCTTAAAAAGGCTTGGCCAATAGTATCCTAAATGAAATACTTGTAAGCTATCCTTTGGTTGGAAAAGTGTCCTTTGCATGGTTTGGCATGGCACAATTTCAAAATACGAAACATGTTGTCCTCTCAAATGACTCTATAGATAATGAGATCATATTCGATTAAAAAAATATCACCATTGACCCATGAGTAGGTGGTAGTTGACCTGAAAATTCTTTATTTCTCCCTCAATGAAAAATGTTGTGATAGTTTTCTGGTAGCTAAGAAATTAGAAATATCTACAAATCATAAAGAGTAAGTAGACACAAAAGATGAATGTTCATAAAGAAATATGTGGCATGTACAGGAATAATTTTAGCTTTATTATAATTTCTAGAAAGAAAATATACAACCAAATTTACCTTACTAAGGTTGTTTACAACGGTGACATTAAATTCCTACAACAACAAAACTCATCCATTAATCCTATCATTAGTGATTGTTTTGTTTATTAGATGATGAATGGTGCAATGATAAGTGTGAATGAAAGTTTCATATCTATTAATTTGATTCTAAATCTTCTTAATTGTATGCAAAATTGCTAATTTTTTTTTTGAGTAACAGTCTAGTTAAATTCATCAAGTGCAATATTTTTACTAACATAGTAAGTAACATAATAAGACTAGTTTTCCTTCTGCACTAAAACAACCCCAAGTGCGGTATTAAAAGCGTCCACAGAGATGTGAAAGTGTAGGGCCCAATTTGGTCCTCTCAACACAAATGTAGCAAGAATATTTGTTTTTAAGATCTCAAATGTAGATTGACAACAATTATCCCAAGAAAAATTAACATCTTTAGAGAGTAACTTAAGAAATGGTGCAACAATTCTCATAAAATGTTAAGGGAAGCTTATGTAATAATTGGCAAGACTAGAAAGTTCTTACTTCCTTTTGAGTTGTAGGATTTTGTGATCTTTGAAAGTACTTATATCTTTGACATATTTAGATCAATTGTTGTAGTAGAAATAATATGTCCAAGAGAAACACCTTTAGTTAACATCTATGAATTTTTACATGACTCAAACTAATGTTAGCTTATTGACATCAAATCAAAACTTTTCAACATTATATAATGCCTCCTAAAATAAATCATAATAAAAGTAAAGTAATCCATATATATCTCAACACAACCATGAATTCAATATGAAAAAAAAAAATTGTAACACTACTCTCTGAAAGGTGGTTGAAGCATTACACAACTGAAAGGGACACATTTGGTAGGTGAATGTCCCCCATGGACATGTAAATTGATTTTTATATTGGTCTTAAGGTGAAATATAAATTTGATTATAACCACTAAAACTACCCAAAAATGAAAAACACAATGTTCTTGTGAGGGTATTGTTGATATTTTTTCCTTAAATAAAAAAGTCAACCTCCTACGACTTGAATACAGATCCTTCTAGGTTTTTAAAGAGGTGGTACTCCTCTTTCAACGAATACTCATATTTCCAATATATACCAAGCAAATAATACCATTCATATCATGCACTTCTGAGTGGACCACGTGTGGTAACAATAACATATAACATAAATAAATATATAAATTTTTATTAATCATGTCCATTCCATTCATCATTTGTGAGATAAGAATCAATGAAGGAAGGAAATAAATAAAGAAAAAGGATTAATGGTAAAGATATTTAGAAATTTATAGAGTAATTTTTTTCATCGAAATCATAAATGTCATAAGAAAACATTTTGGGGATTCATATTGCTTTAAAATGAGTCTAAGAATGACAAATGAATCCCTTTCCCAAAAGGGATCTCTCTATGAGAGTCAATTTTTTTTACAAATTCAAAGCTTTGGAAAATTCAGGTACCTAAAGCACTATTCAAAATATTGATACTTAAATTTGTAAAAGTCAATCCATTCATCCCATAAGGGGACTGCGATTAGGCTTTTGTAGACTAATAAATGTTAAGGTACCTAAAAGAAAGAAATAGTTGAAATTAGGGATTGGCTTAAATGATGTAAAGAAAATGGGCTACGATTAGAAACACAAGATATAGGTAGTAACACAAATCGAATTTTGTCAAATGTAAATCGAGTTCTCATGGAGCTTTGAAAACGCGCGGAACTAGGGTTTGTTGCAGGATTTCAGAGTTGGGCACCATGGAGGGGCGAGAAGGTGGTAGCTCCACTCCCTCCTACAATCATGTTGTATCAAACCACTTCAAGAAGCCCATGGAAGCAGAAACAAAGGGTACAAACAGAGGAAAACAGGAAAACAACAGAGCATAAAGGAAGGTTGAAATGCAGGAGGAAGTTAGAAGAGAGAAGCGTACAGGAGTAGACAGTCAGAAGGCTGACCCCAGTAGTAGGACAAGACCATGTAAACCTAAGGCATCCATCACACCTCGTGTGGTGCTAAGTGCTCCAGCGCTACAGGCGCACAGAGAGCATATGGCGACTTATGCAGTGATATGTAAATTCATGGGGTTTTGGCCAATGGAGAAGGCACTACACGCATGGATAAAGAACCATTGGAAACCTAAGGGAGAAATAGAGCTACACCTTGGATCCAAGGGTTTCTTCACAGTTGTGTTTTCGAACCTAGTGGATAAAGACAGGGTGTTTGAAGGAGGTCCTTACTTCTATGCGGTTGCAGGCCTCTATATGAGGCCATGGGTAATGAACTTTGTTCTGGAGCGAGAAAAATTTACATCGGTGCCGATGTGGGTAAGACTATATTCCCTACCTCTAGGTTAGTGGCTACCAGAATCGCTAAAGCCATAGGTAATAAACTAGGGCATTTTTTAAAAATATCAGAAGCCACTCTACGAGGAAAATATACCTCCTTTGCCAGAATATGCATGGAAATGGACCTTTTTGGGGCTTTGCTAGATGAAATAATTTTATAGGTATATGATGAAGAATGGGTACAAGCGGTGGACTACGAACATGTACCCTTTAGATGTCACAAATGCCATGAACACGGGCACCTCTTCAGAGAATGACCTTTAAGTAAAATGGAGTGCAACATCAAAGCAACCTCAGGTAAAGAGATTGAAAGCTTTACCAAGGTGGGGGGTAGAGGAAAAGGAGGGAGAAAAATAAAAATAAAAAAGCTATGAGGAAAAACAACCTAGTCATAATAGGTTCAAGATATTAGAAGAAGAAGAGGGGGATGAAAGAACAAATCAAGTAATTAAGGACAATCCGGTAGAGAAGGAAAAGGATAAGAGCATGGAGGATTGACTTGATAAAAGCCAACAAAGGGAGGATCAGCCAAGCACTATGGTACTTGATTGGGACCAAGAGATGACCCCAAGCGAAGTGGGTACAAAGGTTCATGAACTGCAGGACATACTCGAAAGGGAGCATCTCGATCTAGAAAAGTTCTTGGAGAAAGGAACAACCAAAGGAGTGGATTCACTACCTCAAGATGAATTTAACAGAGTACAACAACTCTTCCTCTGGAGAATGCAGGAAAAGGGTGCAGGGACCAAAAGAAACTATGATAGTCAGGACAATGAGGGGGTTAAAACGATGGAGGCAATAGGGGGACAAGCTCCCAAGAATCCAGGAAGAAAAAGAGGATGAAAAAAACAAAATGTGCTGCTGATTGAATGTGGAAAACTCATGATCAACTCTGGTAAGATGAAAGACCTAACTAGTTACTCCTTTACAAATCTTTCTTAATGAAGCTTACAACATGGAATATTAGGGGTCTAGGAAGCAAAAGGAAACAAAGAAATCTCAGCAATAGAATGAAAGTAGAAAAACTAGATATGATATTTATTCAGGAAACAAAATGTTCAATAGAAAAAATAAGAGAAATACACAACAAATGACTAATCAAATATGAATATCTAGAAGTTAAAGCAGATAAAACAGCAGGAGGAATTCTCACACTTTGGAACCCTTAGAAGCTAGGAATCCTAGATGCTGAAGCATCCAGGAACTATCTATCAGTGGTCATCCAACTTTTGGGGGACAAGGAAGTTTATTTGATTACAAATGTTTATGGTCCACAAAAGCCTGATGACAAAATCAGGCTTCTTACCTCACCGGAGGAATTAAGGAACAGGCATTCGAGTATCCCCTGGATTCTGGGAGGGGACTTTAACATGATCAGGTCCCTATCGGAAAAAAAAGTGGAACTAGATTACTAGGCAGAAATTCCATAGCATTTCAGAATTTCATAAACAACATGAGGCTAGTAGATACAGAGACAAGTAATGGTATCTTCACCTGAAATAATAAAATGGGAGGAAAGTCTCTAGTGGCCTCAAAACTGGACAGATTTATTATCTCGGAGGACCTCATCGTGATAGGTCTTGACTTGTCAGCTACGATACTCCCTTTTGGTGGCTCAGATAACTGGTTTGTTCAACTTGAAGCGTCCTTTATAGGAACTCCAAGAAATAGACCTTTCAGATTTGAAAACATTTGGCTTACCCATCTTGACTTTATCAGCAATATTGAAAAATGGTGGACAAAGGATATGCAAGTTTAGGGCACTAAAATGTTCCTCCTGCATAAAAGATTGAAACACATCAAACTCAAGCTTAAAGATTGGAATAAGAATGAGTTTGGCAACATTTTTGAAGCAAAAAAAATAGCTGAACGGAAGCTACAAGAAATTAACCAGATCCTCATCACAGATAGCTTCAACGAGGAGAGAAAGGAACAAACTAACCATAATCAACAAGAATTGGAAGGATTATGTAAGCAAGAGGAGATATTCTAGAAACATAAATCAAGGGTACTATGGTTAAAAGAAGGAGAAAGGAATACTCAGTTTTTTCAAAAATCTACCATGGGTCACAGGTCTCATAACAGGATTTCAAAAATCAAAGACTCTCAAGGAAATCAACTCAATACCCACAAAGAAATAGAAGCTGTTCTGGTTCAACATTTCCAAGGCATAGCTGAGGAACCTCTTTTAGACAGATCTCAATTCATTAAGGAATTTACAAAGCACATTCCTAAGCTTGTGACAAGAGAAGACAATTATAATCTAAACAGACCAGGAATGAAGAGGAGGTCAGCGGAGTCATCAAAGAGATGAAAAAAGGAAAAGCGCCAGGTCTAGATGGCTTCAATGTTGACTTCTTTAAAGCATGTTGGGGAATAGTCAAGCACGATTTCATCGATGTGGTGGAGGAATCAAGGAAAAACAAAACTATTTTGAAGGCGCTCAATACCTCTTTCATATCCTTGATTCTAAAGTAGGTTAATGCTATGACACCAGACAGATTTAGACCAATAGCATTATGCAATGTGGTGTACAAAATTATTTCCAAAATAATTGCCAATAGGCTTAAGCCCCTTCTTCCAACGCTCGTTTCTGAGGAGCAAACTGGATATGTGGAAGGCAGGCAAATTCTCAACAATATCATTCAAGCTCATGAGGTGGTTCACTCACTTAAGAACAATAGGCACACAGGAATGATTATACAACTTGACCTAGAAAAGGCTTATGATAAGCTAAGTTGGGCTTACATCAGGGAAGTTCTAATAGCTTATGGATTTGACCATAACTGGATAAGATGGGTAATGGCCCTTGTAACTACTTCCAGTTTTTCAATCCTGTTAAATGGTTCACCATCTACAACCTTCAAACCTTCGAGAGGTCTTAGACAAGGAGATCCACTCTCACCCTTCCTCTTTATTCTCATGATGGAAGGGCTTGGAAATGCTATCAAATTTGCCAAAGTAGAAGGCCAAATCCAGGGTCTCAAACTTACCATGAATGGAGAGGTTTTGACCCATCAACAATTTGTGGACGATACCATGCTATAGTGTACACCCATGGTCAAGGAAGCTCTAGCCTACAAACAAATCCTGAACCACTTCGCAAAGGCTGCGGGTACAGAGGTAAGCCTTTCCAAATCAAAGATCTTCTTTTTTAATACTGACATTGCTATTCAAAGACATATTTCTAGAATTCTAGGCTTTCAGAGAGATATGCTACCCTCCAAATATTTGGGAGTACCTCTAATAGACAAACCTCTAAGCAAGGAAGTTTGGGAGCCTGTGACCAATAAGATCCAGGACAAAATCCGGAAATGGACAGACAAGTCTTTAAATTTAGCAGGATGACTAGTGCTCACAAAAGTTGTCCTTCAAATAGTTCCCATCTTTATGTTTTTAGCCCTCCAGCTCCTAAAGGAGTTATGCAACAATGCAGAAATATCCAAAGAGATTTTCTTTGGGGCAAAGGGGAAGAGCAAAAAATAGGGTTTGGTAGTCTGGGAAAAGATATGTAAACCTAAGACACATGGAGGTTTGGGACTTGATGACCCTGAAATACTTAACAAAGTTTTGGGGGCAAAACTATGAGGGAGATGGCTAAAAGATTCGGCTTCACCTTGGGCCAAACTTTGGAAACAGAAATATTGCAAACAATTGGAAAGAAAGGGATCACATTAGAATGGCTGGGCTCATCAAAGGCTCCCACATTTGGAAAAGCTTGGGAGAATAGAGCCATTGTTCAGAAACACAGTTTCTGGGAAATAAGAGCTGGAAACCTTGCTTGCTTTTGGGAAGATAATTGGCAACATGAACCTAAACTGTGAAGAGAAGAACTCGCCAATCTCAAGAATGATACTGACAACAAAGGGTTACTCAGGGTAAATGACTTCTAGGATCAGGAAAGAAGCGAGAGAAAATGGAGAGTATGGAAGAATCTGGTATATAGTGATGACTCCCCGTTGAAGGCACAGGAAAAAGCTTTAACAACCATCTTGGATTAGAGAAGGATTCTGACATCCGCTGATTCATACCAACTAAGATGGGGCAAAAAAAATGAAGGCAACTTTAACCTCAAAGAGGCCAAGCACATAACCCTTGGACTTGACTGTCCAAACCCTGATTGGGTAGGGCAGGACCTATGGCAGAACCAAAGCTGGATGAAAATCAAATTGTTCATGTAGTTAGTGTAGCACAAAAAAATTCTGACTTGGGAAAACCTTAGGAGAAGAGGGGTATCCGGCCCATCTAGATGCTAGCTATGTGAATTACAAGAAGAAACTATGGATCAGCTACTCAACTTCTACCATTCACATCCACCTTGTGGAACTGGATAGCTTCTATATTCAGACAAATTGACAGGGACATGGAAAACATTACTAGTACTCTGAAGAAGTGGAGGAAAAATTTCTCTGACAATGAAATAATCAACAAAGCTTGGGCTTTAGTTCCAGGATTTCTAATCTGGGATGTCTGGAAAGAATGCAATAACAGAATATTCAAGAATAGGAAAGGTTCTCCCCAGAACATCATGGCTTAGATTTTAAGACAGCTCAATGAGACAGTAGGGACCCTCATTAAAAATCCCCCCGAGGACCAACCAAAAGATTCAGTTGTGAAAATACTACTGCATTTGGGTCTCTAGGGGCTTGTCCCACAGGGAAAAAATAGGAATGTAAGTCATATAATAACTGATAAGGATTTCTGGCAACCCCCCCCAGGGATTTTTGAAATGCAATATAGATGGGGCCTCAAAAGGAAACCTGGGTATGGCGGGGTATGGAGGAGTAATAAGAGATGAAAAGGGTTTCATAAAAACCATCTTTCATAGCCATTTGGGAAAAGCCACTAACAATATGGCAGAGCTTATGGCCCTTGAGCAATGTCTAGAAATCTTGAGGGACTCAAATCTCCATAATACCATAATTGAAGCTGATTCTGAATTGATTATTAATTCGGTCAAGAAAATTTGCTATGGCTCTACTCCAGATAAAGTCTCGAGACATTGGTGGCTTTTGCAAGTGTATCAATGGATTCAATCCCACCTGCAGAACATGAGAACCCTTATTTTTACGCATGTGCGCCAAACAACCAACAAAGTAGCAGACATATTAGCTAATGAAGGCGTGCTCTATGCTAAGAGCAATAAAATTTACGATTGGATAGAGACCCCCCAAGGCAGATTGAGGGAAGAGTGTCTCAGATAGGCGAGCACGGACATGGAGCTCTATCAAAGCAAGGGAAACTAGAAGGATGTAGACTAAAGGAAACAGGGGTATTTTGATCTTTTATGGTGAAGAAGTGCATGGATATCTGGTCTGCGGGCGGGAATATGTACCCTGAACCCTTCATACCCAAAGTTTTCGGGTGGGAGTCAATTTAAATGACAAGTCTTTTTATGAAAACGAAATTCTCTAAAGAAGATCACCTTTGAATTAGCTTTGTCGGGCGTTTGGTTAACGTGCTAGTAGTTAGGCCGATTTGAAGCAATCCTAGGGATTTCGTATGGCAACTTGCAAGGAGGTTACCATGCCTGTTAGACCCGAACTTAAATTAAACGATGGCTTTATTGGACTTCGGGTTCGGTGATTGTTTCTCTTCAAGGTTGGGATCAATGGATTTCGAGTGGTCTACAGGCTCGAGGGTTATCCCCCTAGGCAGACCTGAAATCATTATATGGCAGTCTCTATTTCCTCATCGAGTCCGATTCAAGAATTAAAGAGTTTGCATGTTTTTGTTCCGATATAGAGCCTCGTCCGTCAGATCTCTGAAGGCGGATTGAATGGTCTCGACAATTGATTGTATTTTGAAGGTCTCGTAGTTACGTTTTGTGGGCCCTGGGCTTGGATTTTGAGCCTTTGGCTTGATGCCCAAGGCTTTGTGCGGCTCGTTAAATCTATGAACCACATCTCCTTTGGGTTTGTTGTACTTTATGTACTTTTTTTTTATATACATTTGAATAGAAGGACCGACTCTTGCTTCAGCAAAAAAAACTAAATGATGTAAAGAAACAATCAAGAAAATTGGATGAGAAAAGACTAAGAAGAGAGGGGAAATGCTTCAATGGATTTGGATGCTGACAAAAATGATGTGGGATGACCTTTCTCTCTAATGTTGAAGAAGATGCTCATTTATTTGGCTGGAAGGATGTTGTTAATCTAAAAGTTTGATATATATTAAACATTAATGATTTCTTACCATGATTTCTTCAACCATTCTTTAATATATTCCTTCATTAGAGGAACCATTATGTCCTGTTTGACACATATGTCAAATATTTCCTCCTTGATATCTTGGGCATATGCTTGTAGATGTGTGTGGTTAATAGGTATTAATTATAATAACAAATGTAACTAACCATTTCTTAATTTTATCTTCTAGAAAATTGTTTAAGTTGTCAAATTCAGAACCCATTGATGTCTTAATAACCTCTAGCTTTTCTTGTAGTATTTGGAAACGAGCATAAAGTCATTGATCATGCATGGGATCTGGAGGTCCTAAAAAATTAAATGGAATTAAGAAATGAATTACTCCTTTTATTATCAATAT